>JAEIIG010033393.1:0-240723 GCA_018904695.1 Drosophila parvula | reverse complement strand
TACACAAATCAATTATAAACTCTAGTGATTAGCACCATTAATAATAAGTTACCAAACTTGTTATACATTGCATATACAAATAAATAAATATAATAGAAATCATGCGAAATTCCATGAACTAAATATGCTAAGTTCGATACATAGTGTAGAGTTATAAATACAAAATAATTAATACATTTTATTGCATATATTTTCTTTGTAAAATACTTTCTTTGTACACTTTTTCAGTAATATATAATATAATAATAATATACAATAGAATAATATACAATAATATATTATATATTATTGTTATAAGGCTATACAAGTTAATTTAATTTTAAGACTTCTTAGAAGATTTTTCTGGGTATTTTTTTACGCAATATTAACATTATGTTCAAAGTAAACAATAGCAAGTTATAATACTAATAATACTGAACTTTAATAAACTTATAGAACAATGCAGAAAATATGTTAAATTGTTATAATAAATATTAAAATGATTGCCATAGCAAAGGCTTTAATATTTAAAAATATATTTTGTAGTCAGTTTTTGTTAACTATAAAATACAATGTTTAACTTAATAATAAGTTTACCAAACACTGGCCTTTGACTAGATTAAAACATATGTATGATTAATATAACAATTATCTAATTTCAAAACGAAAATATTTGAAACAAAAGCCACATTTTTAATTCAAGTGAATGCTCTTCAAACCAATTTCAAATGCTTGTTCTGGCCGTGTACCTCGTTAGATATATTGCAGGTCATTTGATTTATAATCCCCTTTTTTTTTTTTGAGGCAACTTGTAGCGGTTGTGTAACCCAATATTATCCATTCGCTGGTCAATTTGGCGGCGGCATCTTAAGCAGATGCGTTCGAAGAATAGCCTCGAATATTTCATCATTTGGCGTGCGGATCGCTGGGTTCGCCCCGTTTGCCATTTGTTTGGTGTTCGCTCGGAGCTTTGGTTATCGCTTTATTTTGGCACCTTCTTGGGCGAGCTCTCCATTGTCCCGAGACTGCAGACTGGAGACGGAGAGAAAGTCCGGGGTCTTTGTCTTAAATATCATACCGTTGATTATGCTAAAATCGTTTAAAATCGTTCATAATTCGCCCCATTCGTGGCTCTCGGGTGGCGTAATACCGCATCTAATGAATCACCCGAACACAGTGAGAAAGCCATCAGCTCCAGCTGCGACTGGTTCTGGCCAGGCTGTAACCACGCCACCCACGTGCCCGGCATGCCCAATCAGTTGGAGACCGCGGCGGCTAGCGTTTTCCATTTCGCTGCCTTGACCACGGGAAAATAAACACAAAAAACAAATACGAGTGAGCCCGAGAAATGCACAGAAAAAGTGAACAGAAAATCATTAAGTGGACAAACCAACGAATAAGCAAAAAAAAAAAAACACTAAAGACAAAAATAAAGGCAAACTGCGACAACAATAACGAAAGTGAAATTCTACAAAAAGATCGTGATGGTGGTGGAGCGAGCCGAGTGGAGTCCACGGTTGGGCAGCCACAAGTGCCAGCCTGGTCAGGCGTTTACCCCCGAGACTCGACATTATAATGCCGACCAGGGGGCCAGGCGAAGCCAAGACAAGCCCACAGTTCAGCCAAGAAAGCAAAACAATAACACACCGCTGGCGCTGGCGCTGGCGCCGCCGCCGGATTTTCCAGTGAAATTTGGGTCAAGGAAATGCCAATCGGCAGGTGGCACCTCCTCGCCGGTGCAATGGTCGCCACATGTGGACTGTGATGCGGCTGTCCCACAGATGACCGTTATTAGGTGCCCACTTTTGCCGGTGTTTTCGGAGCCACAAATTGCCAGGCTCCCGGGAGGAATGACCTCGCTGAAAGAGCGGTTCACATTGATATACATTTTATAGATCTCTTTTTAAATCCAAAAAAATGAACTAATTAGCGGATTGACACAATATTTTTGGGTGTAAATACACACCCTCACACTGAGAAGTTATGATTTCTTAAGAGATTGATTTGAAATAAACACAAAGCATATTTATCTACAGGTGCTTAATAGGAATTTAAATCTGTCAGGTTTATATCTTAAATAAACGTTTAAAAAAACTATCACGAACATAAATCTTAACTCTTAAGTCCTGTATAAAAGATAAGTAATGGAAATACTTATGTTAACTTATGAACATCATTCTAAGGGACTTTTGTAGCTTTTTATTTTATATTTAATGACATAAATATGTGCTCATTATTGTATTCTTCTTAAAGATATGTACGATTATTAAAGCTATGTATAGTAAGTTAAGTAAACTAATTAGTAGAACGCTTATAGATCGCCTTGGTAGATGCACTTGAGAGCTTCTGGACCAGCTGCATCTCCAGCACCATCTTCAGCTCCATTTCGAGCTGCATCTCCAGCTGCATCTCAAGCTGCATCTCTTGCTCCATTTCCGTCTCCTCGGATGACACCGACGGCGGCTGCTGGTGGCCAACAGAACAGCCTCTGTTAACGAGATCACTCTTAACCGACCACGGATCCCTCTTAACCACGAAGCCCCGCTGTTAGCCGCCTCAGTTTAGTTTGAAACGCGCACGCGTGCGGACGCCAAGAGAGTCGTAAGAGAGATAGAGAGAGAAAGAGGGAGACACCACTGAAAGAAAGCAGGCGGCGAAAGAAAACAGGAATCGCTACAGAAGCAACAGCAGCCGCTGAAGAAGTAGCCAACGCCGAATTAGAAATGTTTACCATTTAAGCGACGCCTAATAGAAATACTCTCACGTACCGACGTGCTCTCGGCGACATAGCTCTCTTCTGGCATAGCTCGGCAGATATCTCTCTCTCTCTCCGCTTACCGCTCGACACTCGGGCGCTCTTCAGAGCAGAGTTAAAGTGAAAGTTTTCCACACAAAAGTGGCGAAGGTCCGTTATCTTGGCCGCCGTTCGGGCCAAGCTCGCAATCAGACAGTCAGACACACGCGGAGCGTTCAGCTGAACAGTTGACCGGACGCATGGTCGAGGGAACGCCGTGAATCAGCTGCCAGATACAAGATACCAGCTACAAGATCCAAGCAACCAGCGATCCGAGATACTATATAGATGTGGTGCAGTGTGTTAGTGTTGTTTATTCGGTGCCAGCAACTGTAAATTCGCGGCTGACCAAAGAAAGTGCGCGGTGGCCGCAATTAAATCGGAATCGAAATCAGAATCGGGAATCACTGACGACAACTCACTTAGTCGCCTCGCGTTCGTCGCCTAAGTCTTTCGTTTAAGAGCGCGCGCCGCAACATTACAACACTGCTGCCAGTGTGTTTCTGTGTGCGTTCTTTTTTTTCGCACACTCGCTTCCGCCGATTTCGAAATTTCGCGCAGGGCTGGGACTCTGGGGTGAATATTCTCAGTAGCTCGTTTCTGCTGCCAGACGGTCTAGGCCAAAAAAAAAAAATAATAACAAGAACACTCCCCGCACAAGTGTCCAACCAAAGCGCCAAACATGTTTAAGTGGGTTACGCCGGCCTCAACGGCGGAGTTGTCCCGCTGCAGAACGACAACAACGACAACGGCGACCACAACGAGAACAGCAAGAGCGACGAGAACAGCAACAAAGCCACAACTACTTTCCATCGCTTTAACAAGTTTAATAATAATAGTCGCATCAGTTGTGCCGACAACAAGTGGATTTAGATCAATTGAAACGAATGGCGGTAAGTGACAGACAATTTACCTCATTGAATAGAAGAAAGGCTGAAACAGCGCAGCCAGAGCCACAGCCACAGCACAGCCACAGCGAACCGTTGAAAGAAGAAAGTTTAGCACAGACAATAAAAATGTAGAATTATGGCAAAGAAAATCAATTTGCCAAATTGCAAGCTCATGTCGCTGCTGCAAATCGAATCGTGTCAGTGGCTCTTGCTGCCTCACTTTTGGATTTGGCCCATCCATCGGGGGGGGCTTTCACTCAATGGCCAAGTTGACAATGCGCAAAGCAAAAACAAACACACCAACTATGCCTTTGTGTCAATAAATGAATCAGAAAAACTCTGGCACAGAAAACTCTTTAGCGACGCTGGCTGCCCGAGTGTGTGTGTGAGTGAGTGACTTTCCACACTCCACGCACCTGGCAATTATTTGGTTCGTTTTATGCTACATTACGGCCACAAAGCAGCCACAAAAGAGCCCCTCAATGTGCAGACTTACTTGGCCATTGCGACTTTCCTTGTGACAGTTTTAACGACTGGCGGCAGCCTCTCGAGGTCACCTGGCCTTAAAAAGTGAAACAAATATCTGGAGTACCTGGTTATTAGCACACACACAATCCCTCCCTTCCTTCCCCCATTCAATATAGATTTAGTTCACTCCGAGGTGCCAACTCCATAAAAAAAGCCAAACACACACAAGCCATTTGTGATAATCGACGGCACAATTTGTGGCCACATTAGAGATTCACGCTGAACAAAGCCTATATGTTAGGGTTTTTCTTTATATCGGATATGTGAAATTTCTCACATAGCATTTTCATTTCTTCTAACATCGTAAAATTGGTGAAAACATTCATAAGTACGTCGTTAAGGCAGAGTCTGCAATCAGTGCTTTTTTTCAAGTTCAGAGCCAGCTCTCGTCTGCCACAAAGTGAATCTTATGTTTGTACAGCTTATGCTGCAAAAACAGCCTGCTGCCTGCAGTCCGCTGGCAGAGGTCCTTCAATAAACACTTTTTATTAAATCAATAAGGGGAGTCTTCGAAGTGGGTTATACCCTTGAAGATGAAATGAAAGGGAACTTGGGTTTTATGACCTCCGAAATGCTCACTTTCCTTTCAATTCCAATGCGTTTAAAAGGGGTTTAGTTATCTTCAAATAATTTAAGATTTTAATAGAGGAATATTAAAAATATATTTCTGTTTTTTGTTCCTTAAAAACGTCTGCCAAGTTACCCCACAAAAATAAAATTGAATCCCATAATTAAACCAAACTTCTCTTCGGCTCCATTTTGCTTTTCTCGGCTTTGATTTTCCCAACATTTCCCCCATTTCTTTGGCCGCTACCTGCCACCTGTATGCATGTACCCTTTGATAAAGAAAAAAGGTTTGAAAAAACCAAGGAAAAGAAAATCAATACTTCCGTTGCAGAACTGTGCTGCGTCAGCGAGGTGGAAGTCGACAAATGCCAATCATCGGACACTCTGCCGTGTATGTACACACCTGATCATTAGTACGAAACACGTAAAACAATTTTCAATTTCTATTCAGACTCTGTTTGAACAGAAAGAAAACCAGGAAAGCAGTTCAGTTCGGTTCAGTTGAGGAAAAGCGCGTGTGCGAAATGAAAATGTCTTGGCCAGCCCAAGAAACCGCAGCGATTCTGATGGAAGCGTGTGCCAGTTTGCGGCTTTCTGTCGCTGTCGCTGTCAGTCGTTGCAGTTGTGGTTTTAGCCATGGCCAAGACACACGGCCGCTGCCATTGCACTTGTCTTTGCGGTAATTTGAGAGGAGACTGAGGCTGAGACTGAGACTGAGACTGAGACTGCGTCCGAGACTGGGGGCCAAAGTCACTGCTGATGGATGGACAGTGTTCGATGTTCGACAGCGATGTAATTTCAAGATCACGTTTTTACCGCTGTCCGCTCCGCTCAATTGTTGCTCCACATCTCCAGATCGCTCCCGGCTCCGGGCTTCGACTCAGCCTCTGCCCGCCAGTTAGCTACTTAAAAATCAATTCATAACTCTTTTCTTCTCGTTTGGCTAATTGTCGTACCGTTACAGACACACTCTACACTCCATATCCATACATTCACACTCGAAATTCTCAGTTTATGCAAATTACAAAATTCCATAATTCCCCCACACACATACGAGTATTTTTCGTTCGCTTTTTCGGTTCCCCTCCGGAGCCAGCGACATGCAATTAATGTGAAAGCGACATTTGACTTTCTTCTGGGCCCGCGAGAGGGCCGCTGCGATTTTCCCACAGCCATTTTACACTTCATAAACTTAACGCAATCGCATTAAAACTGTGACAGATCATGAACATCGAGTGCCGGCAGAGCATTTCACCTCGTCCAAGTATGGATTGCACTTCCTAACACCGGAGCAAACCGAGTGAAGCTACAGTGGGCATTCCTTAAACTCTTTTAAGATCTTCCATTTGTGTAGATATTTACTAGGAGGCATCACAATTACAATGGTTTTCAAAAGGTTTATGAAACTATATTTTCAGAATATTTTAAATTGAATATTTAACTTAATAATAATAATAATAATATAATAATTATAATTATCTCTTTTGTTATTGAAAGAACGATATAATCTGTGGAATTGTAAGATACGTATATAGTTTCTAAAAGTCATATAATTTCGATTTCCTTACTTAAGGATTTCCTATATTAAGAAAAACGTTACCTTTTGCTTGCTAATTGACATTGATGCACCACGGTCAGTCAACTCAAGTGGTCCTTGCGACACCAAGCACGTGCTTGTTAGGGTTATGTGTTAGTAGACGTGATAGGAGAAAGTATAGGAAAGGAATGCGATTAAAGGAACTACTGGCGTGCTGCCTGATGGTTTGCTTGCATGCGTACTAAGTTGTTTTAGATTAAAGTTGTTACTTTAGGAAGGCAATCTACGTTTGAGATTATTGTGTACATATCGTTATAATTTCCACAATTTCCAGTTCCCCAGTACTAAAGGTTAATAGGATACATCTAATACTGATAATATTATATATACTCGTACAATACTTATGTCACTTATAATCAAATATAAAGCATAGTTTTTCGAAAGATCTTGTGTCATTAAATATTACAAAATACATACCGAAATGAGAAAAGTTATGGCTTCGTTTTCACCCAGATCTGTAAACCTTAAAGGTTCCCTAACATTTTTAAATTTAATTTGAACTTCGACAAAGGTTGGTTCTTTTTCCAAAGACTCCACTGTGCGCCGAGTGCATGTGAATGGAGCTGGAAACAGAAGCTACTCAATTGGAAAGACTTGGTCGTGGTACTCGCACCCATTTGTTGTCTGGTGGCTTATCGTTTAGGCTCATCGGCATCGCTATTTCGAGTGCCACTGCCTTATATCGACGCCGGAGCAGTTACAAATTATCGGCCTGTCAACACTCACTCGAAGCGAACCAATGCCAGTGTGACTGAGAAAGAAAGAAAGAAAGATCTGTGGCGGTGTTATGGGATGCGCGTCGTCTAACAGGAAATACACGGCAAACTTCGAATTTGTTTTGACATGTTTGGCGGTGAAAGTGAAATTCTCCGCGATGGAGCTGCCGTGCTGGTGAGCTGTGGAGCTTCCGCTGCATGACAAAACACATTCTTGGGGCCTTTGTTTTCGCATGGAAATCAACCAAAACGCATTAATGCCTTGGCTTGGTCAGCATCCATAAAATCCTCATTTCGCGCAAGTTTCCGCAGACATTGCAGCCTCATTGCCTCGGGTATCGATGGAGATCGGAATCGGAATTGGAATCGGAATCGGAATCGAGGCTATTGCCAAAAAATGATGTCATTTATTGCGGCCAAGCCAGCAACTTTCACTGCTCATTCACGACGCCTTTTTATTTATTTTCTTACAGCAGCTCATCGCTCGCTTTTGATATGATTTTCAGCAGCAAATTTGTTGGCAAAACGTTTCCATTTGATGTGAACTTCATTTGATTTATCATTGCCGCAAATCTTTTGTCACCAATGGCGAGTGTTCAATAATAAATTTCCCATTGTGCGGAATTTTCACCAAATTGAATGTTTTCCTGGCGGCGGGCCGCCCATTGTTTGGCCCCGTCCATGGGCATTGTGAAGCATCATGACCTGGCAAAAAGCGATCGTCCACCGCGAAAGAATAATAATGGTAATGCAAACAATAAGCGGCGTCGCATCAAGCCGCCTCTAAGATGGCTAAAATGGTACTAGCTATCTTACCACTCTTTTTCTGGGTGGCAAGTCTTCCTAGGCAGCGGCTTCGGCTTGCCCAACGTCTGGGGGGCAGCTAACATACCTGGCCGAACCTGTTCCAGGTGAGCTGGACTCCGTGGTTGACACCGTGTGATTACCTTTCTTATTACGGGCAGCAAACCGATTCAAAAGCACATTTTCCAGAGATGAGCACGTGAAAAGTTCTTATAGACGAAAACAACTACATTTCAATTTTTTTTTCGGTAGAAAGCACAAAGCATTTTGTACATAAACTGACCACATTACCTTTCTTATTACGGGCCGCAAACCGATTCAAAAGCACATTTTCCAGAGATGAGCACGTGAAAAGTTCTTATAGACAAAAACAACTACATTACATTTTTTTTTTTTTCGGTAGAAAGCACAAAGCATTTTGTACATAAACTGACCACATTTGGGCACTTGGCTGAACAAACAAATTGGCTAACTAACTAACAAAGCCAAACCGCAACATTATAATGAGTACAAAACCATTATAGATTAAATTAAATTAAATAAGTTCTCATGAAAGATAGTTAGTGATGCATACAAAATATAAATATATAAAGTTTTACATTAAATAAATTTGCCATCGGTATTTCTTAACTTTCTTTATATACATTTCATTTAATTTAAAATAATAACTCTCTCGTATTTTTGACCAAAGTAAAATATTTGGCATTTTAAACACCAAGGTAGGTGATACGTTGTTATTAAGGCAGCTTGTTAACTTCGGCTTGCTTTTATTTCACACTACATTAAATGATTTGTTAAACATAATTATTATTTTATATATAATTATATTATATACAGACTTGTTTATAATTCCCAATCTAAATATCGATATAATAATTGGTTTTAAGCAATATTTTTCTCATTGTCACTTGCTCATCTCTAATATCAGTAAACTTGAGATTTGTTTCTGGTTTGGCCAGTAGGAAATTACGGTTTCCATTAGAATTGCATGCGTAAAATTCATACCTCCACCTGGGAGCACCGACACAAACACACAGCAGTCCCAGTTGGGTGTGTGTGCAGAGACAGACAGCCTGGCACTTGCACATTCACTGTTAGCTTACCGGTCTTTTCGGTCGTCGTCGTCGTCGTCGTCGTCGCCGCAATTTTATTTGGGTCACTGTTACAATTTACACCGCTGCGCATGGGCAGTGGGAAGATACTCGTACTCGTACTCGTACTCGTACTCGTACTCGGATGCTGTGCCCAATTCGCCACAGCGACACCCGATGATGCCCAGCTGGAGCGGATCGGAGCAAATCGATGGAAATTGTAGATGGGCATTTGGATCGCTCGGTGGAGCGGCTGAACTTGCTGCGACTTTCAAATCCAATTTTATGTAATTCAAGGTGGGAGCTCGGGAGTTTGCGTGCAAATCGCTTATAGCCGGCTCGCAGCCTGGCTATATAGTTATATACGAGTATGTAGCTATATAGCGCACCGTAACAGTCCAATTCGCAGAGAGCGTAGTAGAGCGTGCAGCGGGTTATGTTTATGCTGATGATGCTGATACCTGAACAATTCAATTACAATGCGATTAATGGAGTTGCGATGCGATGCGATGGTATGCTCGGTTCCGTTGCGGATCGCCGGCCATGTGGAGTGGAATCCCCCATGGTATCCGATATCCAAATATGTGCTGCCTAAACCGCTAAAGGTCAAGACCCCGAGAGCCGCCAAGTTATAACTTTCCATTTCTCTCACGCAAAGCGGGAAATCTTCTTGCGTGATGACATCGCGGAGCCAAAGAGATATGTATGTACGAGCTACCAGGGTTTCTACGGACGCACAGCCGCACGTAAAGCCCATTAAAATTAATAAAAAGACATCGTAAAACAAAAGCAAATCCGAGCAAAAAACAAAATAGTAGGTAAAACTGCAATCGACGGCACTCTCGCTGCGAGAGAGTCATAATTAGTAGCCCAAATCAAGCGATTCATGAAAAGTAAACAGTTTTTCTTCGCTTTTGTCTAGGAAAAGTGAAATTAACTCGCCGAGATGAATGTAACGATTTTTTATGTTAATTCCATGAAAAGTGACATTCGGTTATTTTTCCCGCTTCGCCTTGCGTCCGCTGGTCATTAGAGGCAGCCACATTTTTCTGCAGCCAATAAATCGTTTGGGAATTGTTTTCTTCTTCTCTATCGTATCGATGGCAAGAGTTTCTCTAATTAATTGTACCAGGGAAATGGCTAAAAGCTTGGGAAAATTTTATATTTATACAAAGTTCTGAATGGGAGGGAGTTTTTAGTCAAAATTAATAATAATTCTTTGTTATTCATTTAAATGATATGAGTTCTTTGAGAGAGCTTACTATAAGTTGACAACTTATTTATATTAATTCTTTACAATATTATTTACCAACAAGTTACGATATTATATAGTTTTCTGGCACCCTAGTTCCATAAATAAATACTCTGTGATATTTCTGTTGACTGCTCTAAATCGAACAGCTCGATTTCACTTGGCTGACACTTCCAGAGATCGGTTAATAACTTGAGCAAATGTAGTCCAAGAATATTTAACACTTTCACAACGCAATTAGAGCAAGATTCGTTAAATGCAAAACTGGCCAAGATCCCAGATCACAGATCCCACTGAGATACACGTGGAGTTGCATGTTGCTGGGAGGCTGAGTAAGAAAGTTGTATTTTTTTTTGTATTTTTGCAGTCTTGGGCTAATTGATCGATAATAATTTTCCATTTTACCGTTAAAGCGCCTCGTTTGTTTACATTCTTCGGACTCTCCGGCCCGTCCAACGCTCTGGCTTGAAAACGAGTTCTACGAAAAACTCAGAGCAGAGCTGGGAAGAGCCGAGCGAGCGGCCTCTCTTCTGGGCCAGTCTTCTCCCGATCTTGGCCAGCATCTCAAGCTCATACTCATGATTTAATTAATTTCCATTCCATGACCGTGCGCATAAATTTCACTGCACGGACGGCAGCACAGCCGATAACTGTTCCGTTGGCCTGGCCAAAATAAAAAAATATATATATATAAGTATATAACCATTATATTATATATAGAGTCCAGAGAGCCCCAAGGGCCCAGTGACATACTACCAAAAATCGGGGTTCTGAGGTTCCATGGCTGCGATGCTCCATGTTCGGGGCATGCCACAGAATGTTCGGCTATTGGGCCAATTTTCTTGCTTGATTAATGGTATTGCCACCGCGTTTTTGGTCTCAGCCAAACTTGTTATCTCATTTTGCAGCTGCTTCCTCCGTTCGCAGCTCTTCTGATGCTTCTTCCCCCTTATATTAAACACCGAAAAAATGTTTTAAAGCGGCGCGAAATTATTCAGGCGTTTGACACACTTTCGTTCGGTGGCACTCAGGTTTTTTTCCAACTTCTCCGCTGCCCGATTGGGCTGGAAGTCAGGTGTAGCGATGCTGTAACCTATTTTGCATGCGTGTCGCCTGCTATTACCGGCACGATGCACATTGACTTGGATTTCTCGATCCCCCAATTAGGGTCAGAGGATTGGCAGAACGTAATCGCTTATCCGCCGGCAGACTCACGCACAGTCTTAAATATCAGTGTGACATGTGGCAGGTTTGGGTTGCGCCGGCTTCTATATATTATTTCACTCCTGACATCGAGGCGTGTCTGTAACAAGTGTTCTTAGCGCTCAAAAGTGTCGGCATGCTTGGAATGTTTTCCAGCTAAGGTAGAAGTTCCTATCAAAGAACGAAACTCAATTATTTCATAACGATTTTATCCCACGTAACCAAATCGCATAAATAAAAATGCAGCATTTGTTATTATAAAGAAAAAAAGCGATTATTGTTTGGTTAATATATTCATCTAAACAAAGTTTATGCAAATCGAATGCAAATAAAACCTTTCCAAGTGAAAATTTGAAGGGGATTGATAATATCTTTTGTCTGGGAGTCTTTAATAAAGATCAAATCGGAGCTTTAAAAAGTATATCTTATGTTTAGGTAGAGAAATTAATAAGAGTTTGTAATAAGACTAAGACATTCTTATAGCTCCGCGCTACAGTTATGCAAATTCTCAAACAAGATAACGTATTTCCTATTACAAAATTATGAATATTTTGCTAGAAGTAAATTTATTGATAAAGCCGTTTGTTTAGGAGTTTTTAATAATAATAATACATACTTACATATGTATGTAGGTATTACTAAAAAGTGCTTGTTAAGAAATGTGTGTAGAATCTTATCTCAAAGCCAACAATGAAATATTCTTTAACTATAACTTTCTTGTAAAATATGTTTTTTGATAATATTATTTTTCTAGAAGCTATTTATATTTATAATAACGAGATTGGCGTTTATGTTTCTTACATAACACTCTGAGAAATATTCTTGAACTAAAAAAGGGATTTTCTTTAAGAAATTATAAATATTCTTGAATAAACTTATCTTTTAATAATTTGTTTAGTTTAAGAGTTTGTTCTAATAATAAGTTTTAAGTTTTAAGAAGCATTTTTTGTATAACATAACCAAACTATGATAACCCTTATACCACCCCAGCTACAGATATAATATTCTTTAATTTCCAACTTGTTTGTCCCATCAAATAATTATAAATATTCTCGGTAAAATATAATTTTATATTATTAAAGAATTTCCTAACCCACATACGAGACTCGAAAGCATACTCTTTTGCAGTTTAATTTTAAATTAAAAATAAACTTTAAGCTAGCTCTAGTAAACAAAGTTCCTCCACAGATCAGTTCAACTGTCTGGGCCGGTATTGTTTAAACCAATATTTTTTTGGCCACTTTCAAACTGCCTAATCACGGGCCCTTTCGTGTTTGTTGTCGTACCAGATACAAACATTCAATTTGCTCGGGCTAAATCAAATAAATTATGTTAAACTGCATAATTATCGCTGGCTGGTCGTGCCGCCGCCTGCCATACTCCATTAAGTCGGCCCCGGGACCGTAATTAATTCATTGACTCCGCAACTCTGGCTGGGATCGGAGTTGAGTTGGCTTCGAGCAACTACTACTGTGGTTACCGCCAGCCCCCCTCTGGTAGGTAGTTCTCCGGTTAATCGGCTCTTTCTTCGCTTCCCCCCAGAAGAGAAGAGCAGACCTTTTGTTTTCGCGTAACTCCCTCCGCCGGCGGCCATTTCTCACGTCTATCCGCCAGCTCCGGCGCTTTTAACGATTTGCCGGAAGAATACTTGAGAGCACTTGAGTGTCTAATCGTAAAAAAAAAAGCCAAATGTCTGCAAATAATAAAGCTGCAAAGAAAATTATTGTTATTTTATTAGTAGTGGTAGGACGCCGCACAAAACATAAGAAAAAACGAAATCGCTTTCAGAGAGATGAATGGAAACGGGGGAAGAGAAACAAGCGAAAAAAAAACCACTATCACTTTTTCTCAATTATGTATGTATGAAGATATTTTGACTGCTATTCTAATGGCCATTTCTGCACTACTTTTTGCCCCGAATAAGCACTTGACTCTCGACTCTTGGCCACTTTACTTTCACTGGCGCTACGTGTCCGGCATACTCTCAATTGGCCCAAAAGACACAAGGCACGATTCGCGTACTCTGTGGGCCATTCCCTGCGATTTCGGTTTCGTTACCTTCCGATTTTCATTTAATTAGCAGAGAACTAATTGCCGCTAAGCCTGCGATCTGAGAATCTAGTTCGCCGCAGCGTGTTTGCATTGGGTTCTCGACGGGCTGCTGTTCCAATTTCACGACCAAACATTGACATAGTCCGCAGAGGCGGATTGGGGCCATCATTTCGGCGGAGAGCAAGTGGAGCACAAGTGGAGCTGTGCGAGGTGTTAATTTGCCAGCATAAACCAGTCACAGTCACAGAAGGCGGCCACTGCTTTCCCACTTTGGGTTTAATTGCTGTCAAAATCAATTTCATTCCAAATGTCAACAGCTGCCATACTTGCACGGGGTTCCATGGGGGATTTTAGGCTGGAAAACCATACATATTTTAAATATTTTCGATATATTCTATGTATACACAAAATTTATAAAAATACTATATAAGTAGGTTAGGTTTTTCGAATTTCAAGGCTACAAGAGAGGGTGTTAGCATGCCATCTAAGCCCAAGCTATCCTCTCATTGCCTGCTCAATGAGCTGGTAAAGCTCTCGAATGCATTGCCCACACCTGGGCACCGTAGCTGAACTCTGACCCCGACAAGAGCCAGTGTCGGTGGTGCAGGGCCGCCACTTTCACTTGGTTTTAGAGTGGCTTTCGGCTGTTGGCTTGGCTGGCCACAGAACACAGGGAAAATATGGCTGCCGCGTCTCAACGTTAATTGAGGTTATATACCTTCCAGTCGGAGCCGGGAGATGCTGGTATTTGCCCAAGGCTGTTCGCCACAATTAGCACTGAAGAGGGCAATTTGTAGTCTCACTGTTGTCACTTTCATTTAAGGAATTTCCCACATTTTCCCTATACGCCCGCCAGTTATAATCCAATCATGTACAGTTGAGCGGAGAAGCGAGGCATGAGTGGCATCTTAATTGAGCTTTAGCGCCAAGCGAAATCGCCATGGAAATCAGTTTAATTTTGGAGTAATATTTACCAATTTCAACAGCCTTTTAACTAGTACATATATCTCTTTAACGATTTCATAAAATTCTTGTATTAATCACTCCTTTCTCTCCTTCTTTCAGGCGGTCGCAAGCTCTTTGGCGGCTACCGCATCACCCCGAAGCACTGCCGGGCCACCAAGACGTTGCCCAGCTCGGATCCCCGTGCCAATGGACCCACCATCTGCATGTTCAACCACGAATGCGCCCAGCGGGGCGGCGAGGTTGTCGGCGCCTGCATGGACGGCTTCTTGTTCGGCGCCTGCTGTCAGATTCCGCCCACTCACGAGCTGGCCAGCACGCTGATCAATGAGGCCCAGAACGCCTACTTCCAGCAGCACCAGCAACAGCAGAAGCTTCATCAGGCAGCGGTCGTCCAGTCGTCCTTCGAGAGCTCCTACGGACAAGCGCTGCAGTCGCAGCAGTCGGCCAGCGAGGAGCAGGAGCAAGAGCAGCAGGCTTACCAGGATCAGCAGAATCTGGACAAGGTGTACCAGCAGTTGGGCAGCAGCACCAGCAGTATCAGTCCGACCAGCGGTGCTTACGGGGGAGAGGAGCCACAGCAGCAGCAGCAGCAGCAGCAGGAAGAGGCACAGCCGCCCGTCAGGGATGAGGCTGTGTACTCCAGCAGCTCCAGCACAGAGGCCACTCACTCGCAGTCCTCCTCCACCAGCGTGGAGTTCGAGCAGGAGGCCCAACCAGTTGAGGCCTCCGATGAGAAGAAGGTGCCCTCCAAGCCTGTCCAGCCGCCCAACTTCCATGTGCACAAGCACTCGGTGACCATCAACTCACCCTCGTCACCGCCGCAAAACGATGACTTCGTGATGCAGGTGCTCAGCACCTTGCCGCCGGAGCATGCCGACGACCACCACATCGTCTTCACAACCGAGGTACCCACGAAGATAGCCAGCGGCCTGCAGGATCAGACAAGCTCCGAGTCCAGCTCCTTCGAGGAGGTCTCCTCCACCCCGGCAGCCCCGCAGAAGCCGAAGCCGAAGCCCACTCAGAAGGCCACCGTGAAGCCCAAGCCGAAGCCTGTGCCACAGCTGGCCGAGAGCATGAAGCGACCCATCCAGCAGCAGAAGCCTCAAGCGAAGCCAGCCGTGGCGGCAGCCAATGTGCACCACCACAATCACTTGATCCTGGACGGAGGAGAGTTCACGCACAGCGACATCACGCACCCGGGAGCAGATGCCGATCTCGTGGAGGATCTACAGTTCTCCACCGGCTATGGTCCTCAGCCTGTCTATGCGGAACCGCCAAAGCAGCAGCAGCCGCCCGCGGAGCAGAGTTACATCTCCTCGAGCACCAGTGCCAAGCGTCCCAACAGTCCCACCACCGTCTCCTCCATCACCACGCACGTGGACTCCATTGAATCGATCATCCTGCAGCTGAACAACACCAGCCACGGTCCCAGCTACAACGTAGTTAGCCAGCAGACGCCCTCGTATGGCTACCCGGGAGTGAGTCCCGTTCACAGTGAGCCAGCCACTCAGCCACCGCCCAGCTTCTACCAGGCCGTCGAGGCGGAGAAGGTCCAGGAGCAGGAACAGCAGCCGGAGTACGGCTACACCACCACGGCAAACTATGAGGCGCAATACGACAAGGTGTCGGATGAGCAGGACGCCTCGGCGGCCGCCAGTCAGTCCGCAGAGATGCCCACCGCTCGACCTGGCTACGGAGAGGATGTGTCCGCCGTTCTGGAAGATCACACCATGCCAGCCAATGGCTACAACGATGCCGTGGCTCCGGGTGCTCCTCAGACCTCGCAGTTCAACAAGATGCCCGTGATGGGCATCGCCTACCCGGTGGACATGTCCTACATGGAGGAGGAGGAGAACTTGCCGGCCACGGCAGCCGGCTATGGCAACGCCCAGGTCAGCGGGGGCAGTAGCGACTCCTACGAGGCCAGCACCGAGTCCAACTACCAGAAGCTATCTACCGTCGTCCAGCAGACAGAGCAGCCGAAGCCGGTGCCCACCTATGTGCGTCCCACCACCAACGTTAACAAGCAGAATCGCCCGGTGGCCTCCTACATCGGCATGGTGACCATGCAGCACTACAGCCCCCAGCCAGGAGGCGGCGGTGACTACCAAGCTCAGCTGCCCGCCGAGGTATCTGTGTCCTCGCACACCACCAAGGTACAGGAGCAGTACGACGAGTCCTCGAGCAGCTACCAGCCATCGGATACGACCACCGGCTATGTGTCATTACCAACCGCAGCTCCGCCAGCGGCTCAGCGTCCCCAGTACGATGCAGTGCAGGAGGATGTATCCTCAGAGCGACCCGTCCTGGTAACAGCCGCTCCCAGGCCGCGCCCCAAGCCCAGTACCAAGCGACCAGGCGTGAAGAGACCCATCAACGGGGAGAACACCAAGAAGAAGCCACAGCCCAGTGCCACTTACAACCAGGAGAAGATCAGCGAGCACAGCACCAGAAGGCCCGTGTCCAATGGCTATGGAGGAGATGAGTCACCCATCACGCACATTCAGATCAAGAAGCCGGCGGCCGGCAATCACCACAAGGAGCAGGAGCAAACAGGCTACCCCAGGCCAACCAGCGCAGGCTATGAACAGACCACGGCAGCAGCGCCCCTGTCTCAGGCTCCATCTCTCAACTACGATAAGCCAGATGCCCCCGGTAGCCAGTATGACCAGCCCTCAGCCCCATCCTCAGGCTATGATCAGGCACCGCCAGTGCCGTCCCTGCACTACAACGAGGAGAACGTGGCCAGCTCGCCGGGCAGGAAGCCATCCACGGGCAAGCCCATCTCCACCAGCTACGTGACGGGACCGAGCACGCCCCGTCCCCCGGCCACCGTTGACTATCACTACGACAATGTGCCGCCACTCTTCATGGCCGACGACAAGCTGGACGCCTTCATCCAGAGCACAGCGGAGAACATTGTGGGCTCAACGCCGGGCAACTATCAGCCCCCACTGGTGGCCACCGCCTCGACGCCCATCTATGCTCACAGGCCCACGGTCAGCAGCAGCTATGGAGGCCACAAGAAGCCCGGCTTCGTGCAGATCACCCAGGGAACACCCAAGCCACCGCGCCCCACGGTGCTCATCACACCCAAGCCGACGGCCATCAATCTGGTGACGTACAGCTCGCTGAGCGACGACAACAACAAGCTGGCCTCCAGCACGGGAGCCTATGTGACCGGCCGTCCTGGAGTAAGCTCCAACGACTTTGAGGATCCCGGCTACTTTGGCAGCAGTCCCATGCACGTGGCCTTCACCCAGTCCACCACCGAGGCCATCTACGCTGTGCCCTCTGACGACAAGCCCGCGTTCCCTGGCTACTTTGGACCCACGCCCTCGTATCCCGCCTTCTCGGTGCCGGGCGAGAAAATTGGCCAAAACTTGATGGAGGAGACCTACACGTCGCCGAATGACTTTGTCAACTTCCCGCCGGTGCGGAATCCGAATCTGAACATGTCGGCCGCCTCCAGTGCGGTGACCAGTGACCTGGAGCTCTCCACGCCCGCTTTTGTCGAGGACGTTGTGCTGAAGGACAAGATGCACACGCTGGTCCACAAGCTGGTGGCCTCGCTGCAGGGCAACTTCGAGGCCCTGGCCGACATGATCGAGGAGCCGGGCAGCAACAAGACGGCAGCCACCTACCAGGCGGGAGCGGCAGGCGCTAAGCCCGTTCGGGTGACCACTCGCAAGCCCGTGAGAGTGGCCAGCACCGCCAGGCCAAAGGTTACCACCAAGAAGCCAGTTACTCGGGTCTCCACCAAGGCACCCAACAAGAAGACTTCGGCGACCAGCAGCACCACCACCAGGAAGCCAGTGAACCGACGCACCACTGCTGCCAGCTCTGTTACCACCAGGAAACCGGCGACCAAGAAGCCAACCCGCCGGGTGAGCAGCACCATTAAGACCACCACGGTGAGCTCGGCCCGGCCGGCGGACGATGAGATCGTGGACGAGGAGGATGAGGAAGACGTGAACCCGAATCCCAGCGACAACGAGATCGACCAGGGCGGCACCCTAAGCTCGTACGGCGGCAGCAACGGGCGCAAGATCCGTAAGTGTGAACGTAGCATGGACTAGCATGGACCCGAAACAACTGTCTTTCTCTCTCTATTTCTTGTTCTCTCACCTGCCCCGCTCACCTGCTCCTACCTAATCGCTGATCATGCATTTAACCGAACGCTTCCTCCATTCCCATCCTGCATTTTCGATTTTGATTCCCGATTCTAGCTCGTCGCAAGCACAAGAGGCGAAACCAGAAGAAGAAATCCACCTAGAAACCTTAGAATCCTTCTCCTAGATCTATTGGCCCCCACCCCCAGTCCAAGTTCCACCCAACCCACTCCCACGATCCATGTAGTTGCCCCTCCTCCCGACTCTTCTCAGACTCGACTCTCGAACACTCTCCCCACTCCTAACCTCGCATTTCACTCCCCATCAACAGAGTGCGGAGTGCGGCCCCATGTCAAGTCGGGCCGCATCGTCGGCGGCAAGGGCTCCACCTTCGGCGCCTTCCCCTGGCAGGTGCTCGTCCGGGAGTCCACCTGGCTGGGCCTGTTCACCAAGAACAAGTGCGGCGGCGTCCTCATCAACAGCCGCTACGTCATCACCGCCGCCCATTGTCAGCCCGGGTAAGACTATCCACTTTAACCAAGTGCTGCGTAATCTCAAATCTTTAATCAATGTCCACAGCTTCCTGGCCTCTCTGGTGGCCGTTATGGGCGAGTTCGACATCTCCGGCGATCTGGAGAGCAAGCGATCCGTGACCAAGAACGTGAAGCGCGTCATTGTCCATCGGCAATACGATCCGGCCACCTTTGAGAACGATCTGGCCCTGCTGGAGTTGGACAGTCCCGTGCAATTTGATACCCACATAGGTGAGTTTGGCAACCTAAGAAAACTATAGCTAAAGAAAAGCTTAATTAAGAGATTTAATAACATAAATAATAAGTAACATTTGGTGGCTTCATTAAATTGATTTGTGTGTTTGTTTACCTTTACTCTTCCCCAGTGCCCATTTGCATGCCCAACGACGTGGCCGACTTCACGGGTCGCATGGCCACCGTCACCGGCTGGGGTCGCCTCAAGTACGGCGGCGGAGTGCCCTCCGTCTTGCAGGAGGTTCAGGTAAGCAGTCATCAGGCATTATTTCAATGTAAAGTAAACTCACCCGCGACATCCTTTGATTAGGTGCCCATTATCGAGAACAGTGTCTGCCAGGAGATGTTCCACACTGCTGGCCACAACAAGAAGATTCTCAACTCCTTCCTGTGCGCCGGCTATGCCAATGGCCAAAAGGACTCCTGCGAGGTAAGAAAAATAATGCTTAAGGATTGTATTTTGTTGTATTTTAAAATTATTGGATTCGGATGTTAAATCAAGTACAGTTTTTAATCATTATGGAATTACTTACATATGTATGTATGTAGATTGGTATTTCGACAAATCATTCAATTTAATTATATTAATGAATATTTTGTTCGTATATAAATGTTATTAAGCACAGGCCTATCAAAACTTTAGCATAGATTAAGGAAGTATCAAAGTTGCTTGTGATATACGAAACATATTTAAATCTCTACGGATCTCCCTACATCTACATTTAACCAAAATCTTGTATGTTGATAAATAGCATTCAATATCTAATCGAAAATATCAATGGTTAATAATTATCGATAACTAGAAAAATATCAAAATACGTACACCTTAGTGTTTAGAATTATAGAAAATATGCATTGTACTTAATTAATATTTGGAGAATAATCCCGATAAAAACGTATACATAAATCGACAGAATAATCTTGAATGGTTCTCTTCTTGAATAATCTCTCAGGGCGACAGTGGCGGACCCCTGGTGCTGCAGCGTCCCGACGGACGCTACGAGTTGGCCGGAACCGTGTCGCATGGCATCAAGTGCGCGGCGCCGTATCTGCCGGGTGTCTACATGCGGACCACCTTCTACAAGCCCTGGCTGCGCAGCATAACAGGCGTGAAGTAAGGAGTTGGCATCCGCCATGTCGTCCTCCGTTTCCGTCTCCTCGAGACTGACAGGAGCTGGAAGCAACAAGTGTAAATAGAACGTAGAGTTGTAAGAGTCGTGGAGAAGTTGGCTCAACCCGCAATCCGCAAATCCCTCCCCCATCCAGGATACCATCGTTCCATTAGTTTAATTTAAAATCAACTGCAACTGGGGAACTCCCCCGGAAGAAGACAACAGCGAGCTTCAAATATTCGGTTTGAACTCACTGCAGTTTCCGTTTTTTTGAGTACGCGTGCCTAACACTTGTAGAGTCTGAATGAGAATTATGCTAATTGCAAGCCGTATGCTTAAGACATATTTATTCTAGTTCTAAGCCTATTTATTTGTCTATTTATTTATTTATTTGAGACGAAACGAAATGAAACGAGGCGAGGCGATGCGAAACGAAACGAAACGATTTGTGCGTTTGATTCAACTAAAAAAATTGTTATTTTCATAGGCAAATTGTTGTTATGTTCAAATGAAAGAGAGAGCAAATGTTTTTAGTTCAATTGAATTTACTAATTTATCGATTTATATTATTAATTTTTTATCTAATTACGTTTTATGTTAATTGTTAAGCGAACGAACACAAATCGAAGCGAAAGGAGATCGAAATAAACGACATAAATATTAGTAGAAATGATTGAAGGTGTTTCTCTTCCAAATAAGTTTATTGCAAATGTCAGTCCTGCAGGATTCCGATTGCAACGATTCCAACTTTAAGGGGCGGTGGCACATTTTATGATGCCACCGTGAATTTTGCAGAAATCAAACAAAGGCAATAGAATGCCATATACGAGTATACACGGACACCGTCGGGCTGCCACGATGCAATTTCCGTCCCAACTCCCTTTACTTATTTTCAGTGAAAATGCCACTGCACTCAGCCGGAGCCACCTCCCCTATCACTCGGAATATTCAATGTGGTCGGGTGGGGGCCAGAGAAATTCCGCTCCAGCTTCCCCAGATGCCATCGCTGTCGGTAAACTGAAAACAAGGTTAACCCTCTTAGCCGCCTTCACTTGCCTTTGCCTCCTCCTCATCGCTTTGCATCTCTGTTGTCCCAGATTAAGCATTAAAGTTTGCAGAGAAATATGGCATCGGTAGATGTGTTTTCCCAACTTAAATGTTGTTGAGTCATATTGTTAACTCAATTCTAAGTTGGACTAAATTCATTTTCGTTATTTGCTGATTTAAAACATTTGGTGATTGCACTAAATTGGATTACAACATGAAATAGCCATGGAAATATTGTATTTATTTAAGCCGCAGGCTCTCAGCCTGCAGCAATTTCCAAGGACCAGCTTGCAAGCTTGTCTAACAAATAACTTACATTTTTACCTTATATTATATGTATACGAATTTCTACACAGGAAAAAAGAATAATTATTATGAATATATAGTCAAAATAATAAGTAAAAACTTTACTGATTGCAAACAAACAAATAAGAAAGCTATTGTTGAGTTGCACCTGGTATTCAAAACTTTTTGCTTTAAATCAAAAGGCAGATGGACATTCTCTAATTATGCTAATTGTATAATAATATGAATACTTAACTCTACCATGGTGGAATTAAAAAATCAAACAATTATAATAACAAGATGAGTAACGACCATACATTTTAATTGGAATTGTTCTGCTGGTATGAAAGTTGATCAAAAGAATCTGTGAGCAGCTCTAGAGCAAATAATACAAATTCGAATAACGAAAAAATCGTATGACGTTACTCATCTTGATATTAAAGAGTCTTATGAGATGTTGGCCAACACCATTTAGAGCTGACAATACATTAATGTTACACAGGATTGGCATAACTTTAATGTTTAACAATTCCCATGTTTTCCATACAATTATACTCGAACTTTTATACATCTTTTTATTTACATAGTTTATTTGTATGTATATATATTTCAATGCATAACATTATACACATATCTAATTTTATGCTATCATTTCTCCAGTGTATTTCTCTTATTGAAATGAAACGCAAATGCTGTGAGTGGTGCAAATAATTTGCATATTGAATATTCAGTACCAGGGGATTTCTGGACGCTGTCTGAGTGCGGTTCTGCTGCTGGGCCACACAATCCTCATTATCCTGATGCAGAAAATGTCCTCAAGGGCAGAGAGGGCTCTTTTCATCCAAATATTTCGGCAAAATGAACAGATTTGCCTGCAGGACGAACACATAGTGCCCAGTCAAGGATGCCTGGTTGGTAACATTAGCGGGCTCATTAAATTTGCACTGTTTGCTGCTGCTGCTGCTGTGGCCACAAATCTGTGACAGTGACGTCATGAAGGAGGAGAATACAAAGAGCAAATAAATACGAGAGTAAAGCCGCCGCAATGAAAATTGATTCCTCCTAGGAGCTTTGGCTGCGCCACAAACACACTTAATTCATAAAAATGCGAGGGAAAGCTCAGCGGCCCAAAAGCTCATCGGCGGCAGCTAGCCGACAGGTGTTGTTTGAGCCAAGTCAGGCAGTCAGTAGCCGACAGGACGAGCAGCCAGCAGGTATGTGCCACAGAGATCCCGATCCCACTCGAGTCCTTCCCTTCCTTGCCGTCCGGTGAAAGTGAAAGTTTATCCGTGGAACGAACACGTGTGTAAATGTCGGTGTATCTGGCAGTTCTCGGGTGCGGCGATATGACGCAGACCCTGCCACTGCACAGCAAATGCATCTGCGGGCGTGTCGCAATTAACTCTGTCCAAGTGCCATGTCGAATAATGGCTATCCTCGGGTCTCATAAACATTATGGGTAAACGTGGCGATGGTGGAGGTGTTCCGCCTGTCAAATACACGTCGGCATTTGATCCAATTTCTCCCCGGAGTCCTGAGTTCTGACTTAATTTCCAGGAATAGGATGTCGTTCAACGTAAACGTAAACCATTACCGAATAAGTGTGTAATTATAAGCTAATTTGGCAAGGGTTTTGTTCCACACCCAATTTGGGCCTTTTTTTTTTGTGGGGCTTAATATTAAATTGCGGTAAGTTGAGTGCCTTTCACGCAATTACAAATTAAGTGCTATCAATTACACTGACAAAAGGAGCACACACTTCCAAGGGATTCTTATTAAATTATGTAGATTTATTGTTTTGTAAATTTTGGTATTTATTTAGGATTTTAGGTAAAATAGTTTGCTACAGGTTGATCTTGTTAAAAAAGATAATTTTATTTGGAAGAATTGCTAGTGTTTTTTCTTTTTCGTTAATATGGAAATTAAGGGCTATATTCCATTTAGAAAAATTTACAAATTACAAAGGGATCTCAGGGGCTTACAGAAAATGTAGTGACACCAAATTTGGCTAATATTTCCTATAGTGTTAATATACAAGTTTAAATTTAAATATTTCAAGATTTCAAAGATTTTCTTTTATCTTTGGAACATTTAAAAATATAACAACTGTAAGTTATATCAAATACTTATTGTTTTAAACGTAAAAAGATCTAAGAGAGTAAAAGTAACTATGAGATACCATGTAGCCAAAGATTTGTTTAATCTTGCTTTAACAATGTAATAGAAAAAATTACTCTTACATTTTCTATGATATAATATATCTCCTAGATTATACCAAGCATATTTTCATATTCCAAACTACGCTATTTGAGGCAATCTATTATTTATAAAGCCCAGCATAATAAACTTAATTACAAAACCTACTAATATAAGTAAACCAAAACTTTATTGGTGGCAAAGTGCACCAGAAGCATCTTTCTTCACGCCAAAGGTCAACTTCTGGCTTCTGGCAACTGTGGCTCAATTAGGAAACTTTTATCAACTCATCGCTTAAGCGCATCACAGTCCATCCCCCCAGCCCAGCGCTCACCTTCTTCTAATCATAGACAAACTTTAGCCAATTGTGTAAAATACAAAGGGGAAACTAACTAATTGCAAAACTTTCAAGCGGTCCCAAAGCAATTAGCCACATTCAGCTGCCAAGTGGACAGAAGGCCAGAAGTTTTGCCATCAGTCGTAAATAGCAGTTTGACACTTTCGTTCCCCCTTCGGAGGTGCGTCAGCAGCACTTTGGTTAATTGAGAAATGGGCCTACGCACCAGGTATCAATTTCAATATTCTTACCTTTCGCCGGCGGAAGAGCAATTAGTCGAGATTTGATAACCGTCTCTGGATGGTTAATTGTAATTAGTGTCGTCTTCCGCGGACGAAAAGGGACAAATCGCCTGGCAACTGACAGCTGGCAACTGGCAACTGGCCAGGGAAGTTGGCTGATGGAAACACAAAAATACAGAAACAAATTTGACAAGCCCCTCTTCTAGGCCAATGAAAGTAGGAAAAAAGTAATTAAGGAAATGCTAAGGGCAGGCCAGAAAGGACTCTATCTTTGTGCCCGCTTATACAACATTTGCCTGAGCCACCTCCGGGAGGAGCATTAATGGAATTGCACTCCCACGCCGAAAGAAATTCGTGCGACAGCCGAGAAAATGTTTTCGTTTGCCTTGAGCGTGTCAACAGCCTTTCATTCGCTAACTTATTTATGGAAGAGCGGTAACAACTGTTGCCAATTGGCCATTTTCAGCTGGCTAAAGCCACAAGCGAGCACTCAAGGTGATCGGGTGGCCCTGCACCTTGCAGGCAATTTTAAAAAACTGCGCAAATAAGTAGGCAATCATTATATTTAACCTTTTCGGTTCACTCTATTTTTAAACCAATTTATTGGGAATTATTTCAATCGATTTGAAAGAAAGAAAAACAAGAAAGTAATTCAATAACCTTAAAGGAAATAGAATATATACCATCAATTTATATCAATATATCAATATATATATCAATTTAATATGGAAGTAACCGAATACAGTCGAAAATTGCCATAAATATGTTGCTGTGCAGGCTTATTTTTGACTTGCTAAACACACAAGTAATTAAAAAACATTTTTAAGCTCTAAATTCATTCGCTGGAAGGTTTTTTGCTCGAATTGTTTTAATTACCTTTCTCAGGGGAAGCTATTATGAAATTCAAGACAATTAACATACATTTTCAAAATGAAAGAAAAACTTCCCTTTGAGTTTCTTCATTCCCCAAGGGCCCAAACACAACTTGTTTGTTCTATTCTTAGTGCCCCCATATTAATCCACTTAGAAAGTCGTTTTTTATTTGAATGATGGGTCCTACATTAAATTAAGCGAGGGAAATTATTTCTCCCACATGTCGTATGCTTAATTCCCCTGAAAATAAGCTATATTTTCTTTATAAGCTATATATTCCCGGCTTAATTGGGTTTTTTTTTGGTCAATAGTCGTTGGGCCTTTCAAATTTGGCAAATAAGCGAAATGGCTATAACTTGACATATGAACTGTGTAACCACGACCAACATGTGCCCACAACGATTTATGTGTGCGTCCTCCATCCGGCCATAAAAGCAGAGCACCGGGACCGAGCCGGGAGTCTGGGAATACATAAATTAAGGCACAGCCGGTAATAACACTAAAGGCAAGCCGACAATTTTAATGAGCCTCTGCTGCCTCTGCCTGACAGGGCATCTATGGCCAGGAGCAGCTACAGCATCGCTATGAATCGCTGTCGACACATTCGCTGGGGCTCGATTCGAGCGCGTGTTCACGGCAATTCGCTCATCCCGGAGGCCAGCAATTGACTCCGGGACAGGCATACGTTTTAATTAAGCGAATACTCCGCTCGCTCTTCATTTTCACAGTTTCACCGGGGAAACGGCGGGCAACAGGCAACAGGCAACAACAGGCAACGGGCAATTCCACGGGCAATGACGTACTAAAGTGACTGCAATGAGCAACATTCCGAGGTGGGCAGCCCTGCTGCTCCTCCTCGGCCTGGCCCAGCAGCTGGACCCCTCGCTGGCCATAGTCCCCTCCTCATCGTTCCCATCCGGCAATGCCTGGCAGCGGGCGCTGTTTGGACGCGATTCCCGTAACATGATGCACCGCCGAGCCCCGTTTCCCGCCGCCGGAGATGGTGGTGGCCTCAATGATTACATCGTCCCGTTTGACGCCATGGAGCAGGAGCAGCCGCGGGACATAAGGGAGCAGGTGCTCCCGCAGCCGCAGCAGGTGAGTGGCAGTAATCGGAAGTAATTGCTGTGGGGAATCCTTAGGGCATGCAACCGCTAGCAGAGATTGATGCAGCTGAAAAGTAATTAAGTTTCCTTTGCAAATTTTATGGGGATAATAAATGAAGCCAGGATGATTCGCTCTAATGAGTTGTCTCTTTCAGAAAGCTTTTAAACCTTATTTAGGTTCTCATAAAAGGAATAGGGTTAAATAACCATTAACCGGAAGTTTATTCTAGACTATTTAAAATAGTGATAATCGAAATATATATTTTAAAGTGCTTTTCTAAATTTTATAATAATTTCTACAACGCTTTTATTACCCTTATTCCTTCTGATGGCCTTCGAAAGGAACTAATAATGCATTCGTTGGAAATATTACTTCAAACGAATAGGTTTTACTCCCCCTAAAACAGTTTTAGTCATAAAAACAAGCAGCTTGTATAACCATAACCAAAGAGCTTTAAAATAACACACTTTTAACATTAAATAAAATGAATATGAACGGTGCTTCCAAATATTTGCTTATGCTTTTCGCATGAACTCCATTTTTTTAATGCTTTGGGTTATTTGAGTTGGAAACGCATTCAAAATTATTCCCCCACAACTGCTTTTTTAACTGAACCTCACACGTGGCGTATATACCAACTCCAATGCGTATACGCAGTGTTGCCCCCGCACAAATTGCCATAGGCATTTGGCTCAGTGTTTTGCAGCAAATTGAAATTGGAGCCAACAATTCTCGGCATGCTGGCAATCAGCACCTAAAGTTCAGAGTTCATGGCGATGCTCAAATTAATTAACGCACGGACAAGTGTCAGCGTTATTGATAACTGACTGCAGCAGAGGCAGCAGCAGAGGGAGGTGCGAATATAACGCATACGCACCGCATGACGGCGGTTCGGAACAAATGCTCCTCTAATTGCCACCGCTTTTGCCCCAACCCATCCCCACAGCTGCGCCAGCAGACCGAGGTCTACGGAATTGTGGAGCCGCTGATTGAGGACACGCCCTGCGCGGACCGCGCCTGTCTGCTCAACGACGATTGCTGTCCCTCCGGGGTCTGCGTCAACACATATGGCGGTAAGTTGGCCTAATTGCACTGCCCATCCGTTTCAACTCGTTACACTTCCACAAAAAAAGGGTCCTCCATTTAAGCTGAGCTAATTATGTGACAAATTTTCAAAGAAATTCATCTTTTACAATTAAAAGTCAAAAAAAATATGCTCAAATATAAACGAAATATAAGCAAAAAACATATTTTTTGTTAGTTAACTTTATTTTCTTGGAGAAATGTTTTTTATTTATAGTGTACTTGACTTCTTTTCCAGAGGGAAAATGCGTTTATGTGTTCGGACGACAGCGGGATTTATGCCAGCGCCACTCGGACTGTCCGCAGGGCAGTGCCTGCATGCTGGTGGCCCAGGAGGGCGTGTGGCGGTGTGAGATGGAGCCGGAGGCAGGACCTCCCACATCACTCCTGGAGGATATATTCGGGCTAAGGCAGAAGCAGCCTTTGGGCAGCGAGTGCAGCAGCAGCAGCGACTGCCAGGTGATCAAGTAAGTATCGGGATTAAGCATCCTTGAAGATATTCATGACGTACCTTGCAGTGGCATGTGCTGCCAGCAACAGAGGTTGCATCACCGGGCCGCCATTAAGCTGAGCTGTGGCTACTTTCGCGACGCCTTTGACTGCGTGGATATGGTAGGAGCAGAGGTAATTGCAAATATGAAATATAATCATTATATTAATATATTTTCTTCCTTGGGGCAGCACCATCGCAACTAAAGATCACAAAGTCCTGAAAATGAAAGCGACAAACGAATCCAAACCGGAAATGGGCCAGCTAAACGATTACAAAACGGATAAACATATATATGAACCGATATATGAGCGTTTCCGGAGAACTATTACAATATTGCAAACATATCGAATTGTTAAACGAATACATATCAATCTTAAAGTTGCTGTAGCTTAGAGCAATCGGATTTAAATAATCAGCATATGAATACTTATTCGCGTACAAAGTTTACTCTCTCAAACAAACTTAGATATCTAAATGTGTTTTTAGTAGAAAACTACAAATATACTGACTGAGGCATTCAATGTTATTAACAGCAAGACGCGTAATCCAATGATTATTTACCATATTCAAGCAACAATTAAATCGTTTCACGTCTAAATGTAAATCGAATACAATAAATGAACATAGCAAAGAGATCGGCATTTGAATTTCAACTCAACGAATACAACCTGTTGCTCCATAAATTATACATATTTCCAGGGAACAAAACGTAGGGAACAGATCATTATTCCATCTTAAAGCCCAAAGGTATCCTGGAAATTTAAATAAAAGCTTTTGCCGCGCAAGGATGTGTAATAAAATATGCAAGCAAACACACCATAAGCCTAAGTACATATATCAATTTCGGTTTTGCGAGTTGTATGCTTTGAAAACACTCAAGGATTCAACAAAGCCCAGGGGGAAATAAATTATACTTAAGAGAAATAAGACAGTTACAGACACAACCCAAACTCAAATGGCCTTAGGCCAAAGGCTTATTCAAATCAAGATAAGTAACGCCATACGATTTTTTGGCACTTGAATATTTCAATTTGCTGTAGGCTCCAGTCTCTCTGGAAATTATGTTCAAAAAGAGAGAGAGAGCGATCTAGAGTCTGCCGCTCTGTGGGTGCACACGTATTCTCAAGCTTTCTAGATCTGTACGCACATGTACGCAATTGCTTTTTA
Organism: Drosophila parvula; assembly: GCA_018904695.1. Lineage (NCBI taxonomy): Eukaryota > Metazoa > Arthropoda > Insecta > Diptera > Drosophilidae > Drosophila > Drosophila parvula. The sequence continues at coordinate 211,463 of JAEIIG010033393.1, read as the reverse complement.
CAATTTTACACTCTCAACTTTGTGCGAGCGGAGAGACCGCTATTTGTAGTCTCCTGCTTAAACAAGCATATTGCAATTAAAATATTTGTCGTTTTCATCTTGTTCTTGGTCTTTGCTAAGGATCCAAGGCAGATCCAAAGAATATTTATAATTTACAAGGTCGGCAGTGTACCCCTCCCAAAATGCCAGAATAAATAAAAACACGAAATATGTATTTATTATTTTTACAAATATTTTCGATTGGTTTTATATTTGTATTTTTTATTTAAAGTGCCAGTAAAAACGCAGCTTAAAGCTAAAAGTTAGACTCTGTTTACACTTTTAACGCTTTTGTTTTTAACATTACACCCAAGTAAATCATTCCTCTCTCTCTCTAGCATTCCGCTCCACTCGGTCTGTCTAAATATCTCTCCTGATCCAATCCAATCCATTTTTTACGATTAATACACACATTACAAAAGTGTCCTCGCTGGGACATTTTTCGCTTACTTGAGCCTAACCAAAGACGCACAAAGTTTATCGTTTTAGTTCATTAAATCTTGGAAATTTTCAAACAAAAATAATGTTTTGCCAGCAAAGTAGGATTTAGTTGTTGTGTAAAATTAATTTTTTTTAATGTTTGCGCATTGTTCAAGTCTTTTGTTTTGTTTTATCATTTTTCATTTTTGTGTTCTTCGGTTTTAATTGAATCTTAAAGTCAGTTCAATGTAAGTTGTTTTTTTTGGTTTGGATCAAGGGGCTAGGGCTGTGGGCTTTAGGAAATACCCCGCAAGGGAGGTTGTTTTTTTATTGGGGGGGTGGAGGGGTCTTAAAAACAACTTTCGGCTTAAACTTAGCTTGGAATACAGTCAAACATATATCGATTTTCGTGTCTGACTCGCACCCACGGACTGCACAGACTATTTACAGATTTTACAATTACAGGAATAGTTTCAAAAACTAAGTATACTTAATTATGCAAATATAATAGCTAACAGAAAAAATATAGTTTCGATTTTTGTTTCCCTAAGAAATCGACGTACAGGAAATGATTAACTTCGGTAAGCCTAAATTAAAATAGGAAAAGGAATTTCGCAGGCCGAAAGGTAACAATATGCAGTATATATAGTAGCTAAAATTGATTCATAATCCTAATTACAATCTGGCATGCACTGATCATACAAACGCTTACTCGTTTACCTTACATCGAAATGATTAAAATGTTAATTAATGTTTACTTTAATCTCTCAGCTGGCGTGTGTGTTTGTGGTGTGTTGGTCGTGGGAAATGTGAGTGTGTTATGTGAAAACTACTATTGCATTCTGATAATGGTTGCTGTGTACAGGTATACCTTGACAATGGACTCATTTAGCTTTATGGCAGGTGAAGTGACAAATTAATAAACTCACCGAACTGTGTGTGTGTTTGTCTCTGTGTGTGTTTACCGACTTAAATTAGTTGTTTAGGTTGTTTGTTCATGAAACATTGAGTTCCTTAGAAGTTACAAACGAAGCAAATATAGTTTACAATTCATATATAAATACACTATATACTTTCTTTCTTTCGCAATAATCTTAGAGTTTTGTTTAATTTGCTTTATTATTACGACTAAAATAAAATAGGAAGAACAAGCTTTGGTTATAAAAAGACAAGAAACAAATCGTTGAGTAGGTGATTAGGTGAAGTGAATGTTAAATGCGACAAGGTGAGTTCAGATGAAATAACAAAAATAATAGGCATGCATGAAGAGATGGGGAAGCGATCGATGGTTGAGAGTCACGATATAGACATTTTAAAATAGTTGTAACTTAGGATAACAAGGGGTAAGCTCTGCTGGGGGGTGTACATTTATGTATGTTAAGCTTAAGGAGGCACAGCAGCAGCAAAAGCGGCGTCGGCTTGGCAAGCTGCACGTCAGCGGGCGGAGCACCAAATTGAATATTTAAATTTTTATTCTTTATTCATTATTTTACGTTACGATTTCCTGAGTGTTTTTGTCAACGTTTTCTGTTGGTTTTTAGAGCTACAATTTATAAAACTCTCTTCTGGTGTTCGGGGCTCTGTCTGTTTTTTTTAATGTTTTTTTTTTTCTTTGTATATTTCCTATCTGCATATTGGGCTTAGTTTTCACTGCTTTCCACTGCTGCTCAGTCTTGACAAAGTCTTACTGTATTTTTCGTATTTTGTATTTATCGTTTCGTTTCGTTTCGTTTGCTGGAACAGGATTTATAAAAAATATTTATAGAGTGTTTATATAAAACGTTTGCTTGATGGCATACAACTGGGCCCCAACTGGTAGCTTTAATGGCAGTGCGGCAGTTTCCTGTTTGGTGCGCCGCCCTGCTCACGCTCTGCCCGCAAACGAGCGAATCTCGGGGGAAATGTCAACGAAGGTTATGTACAATAGTTCACGATCGCGAAACTAATAACGAGCTCGCAAAGCGGGGGGAAAGGAAACGTTAAGGATGAGTTTGTAGCACTTAATATTTACAAATTTCTTTGTATTTCTTTGTTTCCCAACACGGACGCTGCCAGGACATTTAAGGTAACACGGGGCCAGGTTACAGGTTACTAATGTACGCTTCCTTCCAATCCGATCCGATCCGATCCGATCCTTAGAGCCACAATCAGTTCTTGACCTTGTCCTCCACACTAATGCTGGCCAGTGTCTTTTTAATGCGCAGCGCCGTCAAGCGGGCCACGGGATTGGGGTACCAGCACTCCTTCATCACTTTGGCCATGTTGTGGAGCACATCGGAGGCATGCCAGCGATTCGGAATATTCGGACGACTCTTCTCAATGCAAACGACCTGCAGGGGAATCACAGAGTTAACTAGGTAGGTATAAGTAGTGAGGCCCATAATAGGGCCTCCAATAAGAGACAAGCTCCTTTTGGTCCCTCCGTTTGTCTAAACCAGATTAGTACAAAGACTTACCTTCTTCATCTCCTCAATGCTGGGATCCGGCTGCACGGCATCGTAGTAGGGCAACTGGTACTCATCGTAAATCATGCCCATGTTACAGCGACGTGCTATCTCCCAGAGTATCAGGCCAAAGGCATACACGTCCGCCCGCTTGTACGAATCAAAGTGCTGGGCATTCATGCTCTCGTCGAGCACCTCGGGTGCCATGTAACGCTTGGTGCCGACGCGATGTGTCGAGGGTATGTCCACCGAATCATCCTTTTCCACATGGCGCACGGCCAGACCCAAATCACCTATGGCACAGCTCAGGTTCGACTTGACCAGTATGTTCTTGGACTTGAGATCGCGATGGGCAATGGCGGGCTTGCCGCGTGTGCCCACAATATCCATGTGCAGATGGGCCAGACCCGTGGCAATGCTCAGCGACATGTTCAGCATGGTGTTGGTGTCCACCGTGTGCGTGGTCAGGTAGTCAAAGAGGGAGCCGTTCTCATGGTAGTCGGTAACCAGCCACAGCTGCGTCCAGGTTCCATTATCTATGGGGAACATTTTTTAAAATAGAAAAATCAGCATTAGTATTTAGGAACGTTATTTAAAGACATTCTGATAGGCTCACCCTTGTTGTCCGCAGCTATGAAGCCCAGAATGTTCTCGTGCCGAAGCATTACCGTCTGATAGATCTCTGCCTCGCGGAACCAGGAGCACTCCTCGCGACTAGAGAAGATCTTAACAGCCACATTCTCACCGCGCCAGCGTCCACGCCAGACCTCTCCAAAACGTCCCTTTCCGATCACATGGCAGAGCTGCACCTGGCGGGCAATGGAACGCTGCACCAACAGGGGCAGGCCAGCTGAAAGGAAGCCCACAAAAAATTAGATACCGATCAAGGATGTAGGCGGCGGTAGTTGCCGCCATGGAACTCACCCGAACCCGAACCCGAGGTGGTCATCTCGATAATGTCGTGTATGGTTGTGGTCCCATTCAGTATGGGATCGTACACGGAATCCTCCTTGGCAAACGGCCTGCCGCTAGCCAAGCGCTTGCGGCGTTGACAGTAGTACCAGGAGCTGGTGCCCGAGACGCAGATGAACAGCGTCACGCCCACGATGATGCCCACCATCTCCCAAATGCTCAGGTGGCGTGAGGGCATAAGATCTGACGAAGTCGAAGGGAATGAGCATTAGTATATCAGAACGCAAGGGACAAGCCATGTAGATGGGCGAGAATTAATGGAAAATAAATACAAAGAGTATGCAGAATGTTAGTCAATCGGAAGTGGCATGCAGTGGAAGCCGTTAACAGATAAATGTGCGTGATAACAGGTAGAAATCAGGGTGCAAAACGAAACGAAACACAAATGCGAACCGAAAAGCTCATTCCAAACCTGGTTAGCGCGATTAGTACAACTTAAATGTAGTAATTTATGTACAAAAACAGCACTGACCTGCACATAATTATTTTGAGTTATTTACAAACCTTGGCATTGCACGACACGAGCTTAAAATTAATTCAAAATTACGAAATAATGTACAAAAAAAAAGAAAGAGAGAGGAAAGGATATTCCCTTTGTGTACTTTTTTGGCTGTTTCACGGGGAAACAAAACTAGCCCAGTCCAAACCCAATTCCGAACGGAGATATTCCCCAGACAAACAAACTCAAACATACACGTACAAACCTCCCACTGAACAAACACAAAAGTGCAATGGAAATGAGCGAAACACTACGAAACACAATATGAGCAGCCTCGCTGACACCTGAATACCCTCACAGAAGTTATGGAAAGTGTAGATAAGATCTGTATTTTTTAAAACTGTTATATAGGGTGGGGTGCTGTAGAAATCACTAGGGATTTGAATTCTTTTAGAAGTGTCTCTAAAAGTAAGGTATTAAATGTTTCAAGTATCAAATACATTTGTAAATTTGATTTGTTTGTGCAATGTAATATTTTTTGGCATAGTTCTAGACATTTTTTTAAAAGATTTCAAATAATGAATGACAAAAACAATAATCAAGAAGGAATCGGCGATAAATAGATTAATTAATACATTTTCTGTTTAAAGAATCAGATCGATTTCCGTCAAAGTCTAAACTTTGCTTAAACCAATATTGGCCACGGACACGGCTCGCAAGTCAGCAACTTTCTCAGCCCAGGCTCTGCTCACACCGAAAGTGTAAGCGTTCGTATGGCGTCGGCAATTACACCTCGGACTTACTCACACAAGTGCAAGTCTAACATGTCAAAGAAATAAATAAAGAAGGAAATAAATGTACAACAAAAATATATAGATCTTATCTAAATTTACTTTTTAAATTGTTTTTAATATAATCGGTAAAAGAGACGGATAAATGATATAAAATTGTTATTATATTTGTACAATAAAATCGATATTTTAACTTTAAATTAATTATTCTTTTTTTTTATATTTAAAATTTAAATATATCAAACAATAGTCTTGCAATGTGATGAACGAAACATTTTTATCGACGATTATTTGTAATCTTTAAATCCTTTGATTAAACTGAACCACAAATTATTTAATAAAAAATATGTTTAAGAAATTAGCAAAGTACTAAACACATAGAGTGGGCTAATGGAACTTCTGCGAGGGCAATAAGTATGAATAAGCGGCAGACGGCGAGGCAAAAATGCGGCCATTAATGAATGAAATGAGAGAACGTTGACTGCGGCTGCTGCTTTCGCTGCTGCTTGCAACTGCAACTGCAGCTTTGGCAGCGGCAGTCCACATGAATGAATGGCGAATGGCGAACTGCATAAACACAAAAAAGGCAGACACAGATACACACTCACACGCAGACAATTAGGGGAGTGGGCGAATAAAAGGGCTGGAGTGGGGGAGGGGCCACAGAGGGTACCCTCCTCCTCTCCTTGGAATTGTTCTGCCGGCGGCGGCGTCGGCTACGGCCCTTGAGACAGGTTTGTTGTTGCCACGCTGAATGACTTGCTTACTTCCTTCTCAAATGCGTTTTAACAAGTCAATGCGATGACGACGATGATGATGACTCAAAAGGTCAGGTCAGCAGACAAACCCACAAAACGGTGTGCAGCAAAAGCCCAGCAGTTGACAGGTGAAAGGTGGCGTTGGTGGGCCAGCAGACGAGGCCGCAGACAAGGTAACAATACGGTGCGTGTGTAATACACATGTGAGATGTGCCCAAGAAAAGTCGACGTACAAAAGAAGGGGAAAGAAAACAACGAGAAACAACGAAAATAAAATGAGCGAAATACATGTATAACCCTGTTCCCGATTTCATTAATAGTCGTATTTCGAAATATCATCAAGATCTTCTCTTTTAGCTGTCTCAATCCAACATTCATTTCTCGGACCTTGTATAGGAAATATCTAGGGTTCTCCTACAGCTTTTAAAACGCTTAAAAAGGTGTCCAAACTTATTTTAAAAAAATTTACATCGTATAAAAACTAATTTGCACCGAATTTGGTACCGCAAAAATTTCAAAGCATACTTTTAGAAACGTTTTGAAGGGTTTTAAAATCTGTAGGAGAACCCTAGATATTTCCTAGGAATGAATGTTGGATTGAGACTGCTAAAAGGTAAGAATATATTCCTGAATATATTTCATACAACTTTAACAAGTGCTACAAACACCTAACCCTAACAAGCACGTGCTTGGTGTCGCAAGGGCTACTTGAGTGTACTGACCGTAGTGCATCAACGTCCATTATTAATCTAAACATAAACAAATTTAGAGTTGTTGGTAGATTTTTAGTTGTTAACGTTTTCTAAATAATATTTATAAGCTCCATTTAATTTTTAAATGAATAAATATAACAAAAAAATGGAAACAAGATTATAAACCAAAATGATTTTAGAGTCTAATAATTTATAAACATAAAATCTTATTTACATTTCTACTAATATACGAGTATGTATATATTTCTACTAATAATAATTTGTAAAATCAAATAAATTCAAAAGAACCCGAATTGATTGCATCTAAAACTCCAGCGAAATCGAACTCGGGAACAGGCCGAACATATTCTTCTCTTAAACCTATTCTCCCCTCTAGAAGGACGAACAAGGACGTGGACGTGGACGAGCGAAGGGGCTGTAGCTGGGGGACAGGTGGGCGCTGAAAGCGTGGGTGTGTGTAAGTGCAAATGTGTGTGTTTGTGTCAGCCAAGTAGGTATGCTTATGCGTATAAATATATGTACGATATGTATATATTCCCTTCTTGTATGAATTCAATGTGTTACAAATTTGAGTATACCAAGGAGGATTCAAAAAAAAATATAAGAAGACAAAAAACTACGCAAATGAGGTGGTGCAATGGCATGGGCGTGGCTGCGCTTCGATGGCTGGTGGTGGGATATATATTTTTCATTGTGTTTTTTGGTGGTTTCGGGTGTTGCTGGTGCATTGCTGATCTCACCTGGTATGACACCACTGTAACTCTCACGCGTATTGCACATATCTGTGTTGCAGCACTTTGTGGCGGCTGTCAGCGAATTGACTTTGCACGAGGTCGGATCTTCGGGTGGCAAGTGGCCTGCGTGCAGGCATCTACATACATAATATTTAGTTTGGGATTGCGTTTAACTACGGGGTTGCTTTAGCTAGTGTTTGGGTTTTTAGTAATACATCTAAGTTAGGTTCTAGGTTCTATTGGGGGTATGTTCTTTTGGGGTATTAAGATTAGCACTTGGAGTTGTTCTTGTTGTTGCTGTTGTTTGTTGCGGTGGTGTGCAGTTGTTGCGAAGCAGCTTTTGTTTTGTTACCACTTACAAGCTAAAATTGAGCAAATTTGCAGCCAGGGCTAGGGGGTAGGGGTAGGGGCCAGGTGGTGGGTGGATTTTCAGCTGCAGCAGGTGGATTCCATTATGTTTTCAGTGCAGAGGCAATAAGCAGAGTCGGTTGGATATCACAAAACCCGAAAAATGTTTGGGGGGAGAGAGGGAAACCACTGCCAAATGCGAGGAGATACATACATTACTAAGACAGGTAACCCTTCGAGGACTTTCAAGGCTAATTGCATATAAAAACCAAGGGGAAACACAGTTAACTTGAGTCTCATCAATACTTCTCCCTACTCTCTAAGATCTGAATAGTTTTGTAAGAACTTTAAACCAGATAGAGCATACTTTCCGTCCGCTATTGATAGAAAAGTGGAAAAAACTTGGTAAAAGTGCAAATTCCCTCAACGAAGACAGACCTTGCCAGAGGGGAAAATCGAATAAATAACGCCCCTTATGTGAAAAATCAGATATATATAGGTATCTACAAGCTACAAACATTCGATTCGACTTTGCAAAGATACTTGGGCATGCATAAAGTTACGTGTAATTTATTAGGATAAGGTGTAAGCTGGCTTCCGTATAAGATCTAGGGCGTGTGTGTGTTGTGTGTTCCACAGGGAAAGCAAAGAGTAAAGTAAGGAAGGATAACAAAGGGGTAGAAGAAGGCCCGAAAAGCGAATAAGAAAAGTGCAAATAGTTAAGGTAAATAGTAAACTGGGCGCCTATAAGGAATACAAAGAAAAACAAACTAGTCTAAACCAAAAAAAAAAAAAAGATAAGTACTATATTATTACAGATTATTTGATTATTAATTATTATTTTTTTTATTGCAGATGCAGTGCATTTCATTAGGTAGAGAGTGGTTGGTTGTTTAGAGAAAGAGAAGTGCAAACTAAGGAGAGAAATTGTATTGTTGTTTGTTGTTGTTGTGTGATTGGTTTCTTGTTACTTGAATGTTGCTGTACCTGTTTCAAATAGCCTCTTCATTAGCTCATTCTTGTTGCAGAAATCATTCTTGCAACACTCAATCCTATACGAATCGTACTTGAGGCTACTGGTGAGGCACTCGAAGGGCTTACGCAGCATATCGTATTTCAAATCCAAGCAGCTATTTGCAATTGCATTTACATTTGTTTTCGAATGTATGGGCCGCGAGGGAGAGGGCGAAGGAGAGGGCGGCGGGTAAGGGGAGAGGGAGAGAAAATATAACAATTAAAAAACAACAATTAGTATTGCTTGGCATTTTTGGTTGGTTGATGGGTTGCTGCTGCTTCTACCGCTCTTTTTGCTGGACTTTCGGTGGTTTTTCGGCTTGTGTTGCTAATTGAGATTTCAGTCTGGTTAGTAGCAATAAAAGTATTATAATTATATTTAAAACGAATTATAAAACGCCGCTCTGGTTCTCAGAATGTATTCATTAGTAGTGCTCTGCATTTGCGGGTTATGATCATCTCAAAACTTCAACTCAACGGGCAAACTGGGGTGGAAAGCAGTCCAAAGGAACGATCAAACACTGGGCAACTCTTTTATTTATTAAATTTGTTTTTTATCTTTGGCTTTTTGCGAACGACGTGCGAGTGAACAGAGAGAGAAAGGGACAGAGGGGTTCAGAGAGAAGGGTTTTTTTTTTTTTGTGGTTTTGTGGAGGAGCGAAACACGTGCAGAAGCGCACGCACCTTCGACGGTCACCGAGGCCAGCCGGCCGTCCTCGAACTCGATGTGCGAGGGATTCAGCCTGGTCGGCTTGCTTCTTTTGATCAGAGGCTGCAGGTCCCGATTGCAGAAGTCACGGTCGTTGCAGCAGGCGTGTCCGCCACGCCGGGCCACCGGACGGGCGGTGGGTCCGCCATTCCTGCCCTCATTGCACCAGATAAAGCGGCCCGGCGGAAAGCTTTGCGACATGTTCAGGCATCTGCGGACCGCCGCAGACCACAAAAGACACATCACATTCACTGGTGTGCTGCTAACTCTCGAAGGGGAAAGGTGCTAACCTACGCATCGGGGGGCGCAACTCACCTGAAACTGAAGAGTATGGTGTCGTCCGAGTTCTTCTCCACCGACGTGAAGCAGAAGCCATCTGTCTCGCATATATAGTTTGTATCCCTGCAGACGTCGCAGTGGCACTTGATAAGAACTAAAGGAACACAGAGAGAATGAAGAGATTAGCTAAGGGAATTAGCAAAATTATAAACTATGTATAAACTATATAAATAAAAACTTATGATTAAAACGAATTAGTTCTTGGTGAGAACAGATTTGATAACTGAGGTCCGCACGGCCCTATGTAGCGGGTCAGCAAATTTCTCTGCTGGCGCTCTGCCGACACTTGCAGGCTATCAACATTAGTGGGACTTCAGCAAAGATCTTCGGAAAATTAAAGCACAGCGTTAAATAGCTATCTTTGGGGTCATTGCCGAAAATTGCATCTATTTATTGTTCCCATTTATAAGAAATTCATTCAATTTATTATACACACAAATGCAATGGCGAAAATTACCTCTGTTTTAAAATAATAAAAGGACTGAAAATAAAACCCCATTTAGTGGACTTATTAACTGGTTATTTGCCATTAAATATACCAATTGTGTTACAAGAGATAACCTAAGAGAATATATCCCAGAAATTAATTAATACACAAGTGCAAATCATAAACATTTGGTTAACATTTTTTAGCAAATGATGAAACTGATGCATGAAATTAAAAATAGTATTGGTGTAAATATTAATTAGCACGAATAATGCTCCATTTCACAAGAAATATTCAAGATTACATTAAGCTATTAAGCTATAAGCTTGATTTAGAGTTTATACTTATATGATTAATTTATTTCTTATAATAATCGGTAAATATAGTTTACGAATCATTAATCGAGCAGATCCCTGTTATTTGAAATGTTCAATAAACATGATTTACAATAATCTAGACATCTTTCAACCCGCTCTCTTCTCAGTTTCATATCCGATTGAGGCAAATCAATCAATTAGGTGCTGGCAGAAATTAACTAATTAGAGAACGAAGAGCTCCATAAATCACACGCTCGCTGATTGGCATCATCTCCTTCGGCGATGGCCACAAGCGCGGATTTGGCATAACCATGCCCACGGGGCACCTGGACGGCGGACACACGCTGCTCGCCCAGACACCGCCACAGTCACAGCCACATCCAAATCCACCGACACTGCCGAGAGCGTGATGAAACAAAAACAAAACCATTTAGCATTAACAAAGCAGACGCGGAGAAGACAAGTGCAAAGTGGAGGGCCAGACAATGCGACCAGTTTTCCCTTTCCCCCGGCCTCTCATGGAGTCGGTGCTTAGGCCTGCGATTTTTTTTTTGCCGACTGCAGTTGCAAGTGCAGCGAGCAAATGCATCCAGACGTGGGGGTGTCTGCTGGCAAAGCAGCGTTAGAGTGGGCCACGAGAGCTGTCTGGCTCAGCTCATTGACACCGCTGACGTCACGAGATGGAAATGGAATCCGAGACGGAGAGGAGAAGGCCTTTTAGGAGCAGACAGAGTCTTAGAGGTGTTACAGTCACGCGAGATGCACTCAGAAAAAATTGTGTTAAAACATTACAAAAATTTGGATAACAAAACAAAAAAGAATCTAACACGAGGAGCTGTTAAATAATAGATAAAATAAATTAATTACCCCCTATTACAAGATTAAACTAACTCTTGAGAATTAAATTCACAAATAAATTAAATTTAAGGTACGTTTTCTCGCTCTAAGTTCATTTTCTGCGAGTGTATCCGCCCTGAACTTACTTGCTGGCTTCTTGGCGCTAGGCTGGGCAACATAGATGGGCAGCTGGGTTACAGCGGCCGTAGCAAGAGCTCCAGGTCCGTCGCCGTCTTGCGGCAGCAGCATGGCCACAGCACTACTGTTGTTGTTGATGTTGTTGTTGTCATGGCTCCTGTTATCAGCGGACAGCGACGACGATGGCGACTGATAAGCCTGGCCAGCTGTTCCGTTCGCCGCTCTCACCGCTGGCGCCCTGGTCGACTGCCATTTGCTGGCGCTGGATGCAACGGTCCGGGAGCCATTCTGGCTGGTGTTCATCACCCATTCGACGGGGGAGGCTGCATGGAGAGGTAGATGGATTTCGGGGGAATTTAGGTTAGTTTCGCACCTGCTTTGGCTTTTTTGTGGGGGGTTTTTTCTCGTAGGGTATGCAGGGATGGGATGTAGAGGCACACAACTCACCGACGACGGCGGCGGCGAGCAGAGCGCCCAGGAAGATTAGCCGGTGCACAGATAACATGTTTTGTGCGCTCATCGATAGTGCGACTCGGGCGCTGTGTGCCTATTGTTATTGTTTGCTGCTTTGGGGCTTTTCTTTTGTTTTCCACGATCGCACGCACACGCACACACATGAACATAAACAGAGCGCGGCGCAAGTTCAAAGTCTGGGGCCCGCGGATATCACTGGGTTGTTGCGAAAGGAGCAACAGTAGGAGCTGCCGCAACAGGAGAAGGAGCAGGAGGCGGAGAAGGACCGCAGACAGCCACTAATTGGCCTCAAATTGCGCATTTATCGCGTAGGACACGCGCCCGCCGATTCTCACATTTTGCGTGGGCATCTCTGTTTTGCTTTTCATATGTTTTGCAAGACTTTGCAAGCGGGGAACTGGCCCACCGAAACTAGAACTTCACTCCACTCCGCCCAATTTGGATGGAAAAACTGCTTCACATTTCACGGACGAGGCGAGGGCGACTTTTCAGGCGGATTTTCATCACGTGATTTCAGTCGGTGTGTCCGTCGATTTGTAATTATTTGGTATTCAGCGCGGTGGCCGGCACTTCGAGGTGTCTTGTCCGTCCGTTTGTTTGTATTAATTGCCTTTATTTTATGTTAAATATACAAATTTTGTGCTGCGAAAAATCCGCGTTTGTGTGTGTGGATTTGCAGTGTGACTGCACCTTTTTGAGTGTGACCGCCGTTGCTAAGAGCGATTATGACCGGGCGGTCTGGCAACTCGGATGTCATAAGCTCTATATTTATCGAGATTAGTGGCAAGGCAGGCAATAGCTTCGCTAGGTCCCTTACGTCACGAGTATACTTTACCCGATGCGAATATCGTAAAATACCACCCACACAACAAACGTACGATCGAACTTGTTTTTTTTGCTGGAAAATCCGTTTAATTTAAAGATACATGGTTACATTTTGGTTTTGTTTTAAAGTAAGTTTATTTCCTACAACTGCAGGTACTAGGAAAGTGCCCAGAATTTTAATAACAAAAAGTCGGGGCGCATCGTGAACTTCAAATTGAGTTTCGGCCGGAAAGTAATTTTCTATTGCCATAAAAGGCTCAAAATGGTCAAGGGCGGCATGCCGGGTTCAGCGCCTTTCCTAAAGCCTGCGGAGATTGCAAATGTAATATGAATTAATATCCCACAACAAATGTATGCAAGTGCTTCGCTTCTTCTTTCCAGCCGCGTGTGAAACTGAGAAAAACATACAAAGCCACTCACCCAAATACAGGACTAGGGGGACAAATCCCCAGTGGAATGTGGTCTGCACTGCGCTGACAACTACTGCCAGACGCTCCTTGACACCCTCAGAAAGTTCCATTTTCGAAATAAAACTAAATTTTCCTTTGCGACTTATGAAATGAAATGCAATGCACCGACTAGAGCTGCAAGAATGTCGATTGTTAGAATCGATGTTCTCAAGAAAGGCAATACATCGATATTTACACTTTTTCACAAGAAATAGTCGAAATGAAATAAAAGCCTTTTGTCGATTTTTATGCGAAAAATTTGTCTCGCAGGCAGACTGACCAAATACGAATTGAAAACTCTGAACTGGTTACAGTCTAACAAATGTTTGACACTGTTTTCAACGAATGGTTCTGCAAGCTCTAGCCACGAAAACATGGGTAACTAGGTTGGCTTTTTTTGTCGCTCCATCGCCAATCGATAGTTATATTGACCGATAGTATAGTACGGCGGTTTATTTGAAATGTTTTTTTTTATCAACGGCTTGTTAACATCAAGAGAGAGTAGCTCGCTCTGCAGCCCTTTTCTCTGACTTTTGCATACAATTTTAAAAGAGCTTGGAGCCAGCTCTATAGTCATCACGAAAAATTTGTGATAAAAGAATCCGTTTAGCGCTACGTATCTTAAAGCGTATATTATCATGGGTTATACATATTGGCAAAAATATCACGTGTTAATGGGTTACATCTTTGTTCCAAGATGAAGCTTCTAGTGCCAGAGATCTCAGAGTCACCACTTTTTGTATTGTAGAACAAGCGGCGCTCGAAGCCATTCTTGTTTATGATGCCGATGCGCACAACTCCACCGGAACTTCCATCGCGGTAAATGGCGTGCTGGACAGCTGTCAATAAAGGTTTCCGTTTTTATATCAGCAAAAAAAAATACGACCACAAATACAGTGATTCTATAAATGACACCCACCCTTTTTCACAAACTCTACACAGTCTTCCTGCTCCATATTGGCTTTGTGATGCTCTTTGACATAGCCGTAGATGAAGCTCGATCCGGAGCCCCCAATCGTGCAAGGATCGCGGGTCATCATACCACCCAGCGGAACGCTGTACACTTGGCCGCCGTTCTGCTCATCCCACCCGGCCACGATAATGCCGGCGAGCAGGGAATCGCGATAGTTGTAGCAAAAGTTTCGGAACTCAGAGGCTGCTTCCAGGACCAGAGCCTCTTTGTTGGTCCGGTTCTCATGATAGTTCAATGAGTAGGCCACGATGTCAGCGATGGCCTGGGTATCGGCGGCGGAGCCACTGCGGCAGCAGTAGATCTTATCCGTGATGCGGGTCAACTTGTCGGTGACTCGATTGGTCACATACGCACCGGAACTGGTGCGAGAATCCGCTCCAATCACGACTCCTCCGTCAAACTCAACAGCCATAATGGTGGTCTACAACGTCGTATATTAATCCGGTATTATGGCTAGGAAATAGATATTGCTGCAATACTTACGCCAGTGCTCACGGGCCTTTGGGTAAAATCGAAGTCAAAGTCGGGATCCATTTTGAATTTACAATTTAAATTTACTATATAATTTACAGTTCAGTTGTTGTTGTTAAACTGACAAACTGTATTTGGATACACGCTTCAAGGCCAACTGATAATGAGGTTCTTAAAAAATCGCCATTGAATTAAAATTCCACTTAATACCAAGCAACAGTGGAATTGTAAAAACGTTTTCTTAAATTAAATTTAATTATATGTATTCCGTAAATATCGATAGTATCGATAGAAACATCGATGTTTTGTTAGTAGCTATACCAACACGAGGAACGTTTTGTTTTGGTTGGTAAATATTAATTTTGTTTATTAAAACAAAGAACAAATGGCATATGTGGCGCTGAGCGACGCGGAAAAAACTTTCATCCTTCATGGCGTCGAGGTAAGCTACTCTGGCATCCTGCAGATTCCGTTAGTAATGTGTTCTTAGGAGGACTTTCGATGCGACGGACGTTCGCGGCGGGATTACCGACCCATGGAGCTGGAGACGGGACTGGTAAGCAACGCTAGTGGCTCTGCTCGCCTCCGCCTGGCCAACACAGACATCTTGGTGGGCGTTAAAACTGAGATCGATGTGCCTGATCCGCTGACCCCGGAGTTCGGAAAGCTGGAGTTCTTCGTGGACTGGTAATGAGTTCGGGTGGGCTACGTCTTACATACTCCTCACTTCCGTACTCTTTGCAGCTCGGCCAACGCCACGCCGGAGTTTGAGGGACGCGGAGGCTCGGATCTCGCCCAGGAACTGGTTCTGTCCCTTCAGAACGCCTACGAATCGCCGCTGGCGTTTGACTACCGTACCTTGTGCCTTATACCGGGTCAGCAGTGCTGGAAGCTCTACATAGACATATTGGTAAGGCTCATTATGTTCCTTTGGTTTCATCTTAATTTCGTCTGATCCTGCAGATTTTGGAGTGTGGCGGCAATCTTCACGATGCCGTTTCCCTGGCCGCCAAGGCCGCACTTTTCAATACAAAGCTGCCCCGTGTGACCGCCACGCTGCTGGACGCCGGCATCACAGACCTAATCATATCGGACAATCCGTACGACTGCACACGCATTGGTATCGACAATGTGCCACTGCTGGTCACCGTCTGCAAGATCGGCGACTACAGCCTCGTGGATCCATCGGCGGAGGAGGAGATGTGCAGCACCGTCAGCATGGTTGTGTCCGTATCCATGCGCAATGGCGAGGCATTCCTATCAGGCACCCACCTAACGGGCGGCGGCGCCATGCACCGGGACACCATGAGCAATTGCCTCGAACTGGGCCTGTCCATTGGCAAGCACCTGGACGCGCTGCTCGCCAAGATGTTAAAGCAGGAGCAGGAGCGCGTGGGACCCAAACGGCCCAAGACGGTTGGGTTTCTTAAATAAAACTGCTGTTGGCTAATTGTGTGAAAATGTACTATTTACTCCAACAAATGACTGTGAGCAACAAGCTGCTCTCTTTAGGGCTAAGGCTAAACGCTATCTACTGCTGCTGCAGCTGCGGTTGCCCAGCTACTGCTCTTTGCGCTTCTTCGTCTGCCTAGTGGGCAGAGCCGGCTTCTTTTCCTTAGGCTCCGGCTGCTTGCCCGTCAGCAGTGAGGTCAACATCTCGCTGATCTCAGGCATGTCGTTGCCCATCTGTTGACCAAGGAGAAATTGCGCTTTAACCTTCTTACATATATCTAGAACGTTATATGAACTTACCTTGGGGAATTGCAGGTTGTCGATCTCCTTCTTTGTCTCGGGATCGTTGATCATCTTTGGCAGCACCAACATAAGCAGCAGGGGCAGAACCATCATCAGCACCATGGGGCTGAACAGGAAATCGGTAATCTACCAAACGCAACCAATTGAGTTACTAGTGTTTTCTGAAATATTTATATAGGGGATTACTAACCTTCCACTGCTCCCTAGTTTGGAAGTACTTAAAGGGCATCAGTGGCTTCATTCGCAGCGGGTACGGCACCTGCATGATTTGCGCCGGCTGGACAAAGTTCACCTTGCGGGCACGGAACTTTCCCTTCGGGTTGATCTCAACGCGCACCTTAAGACGGGATGACAAGCGTCAATTGCAGCACCTTTAGGAAGGCTCCCCTCCACTCACCGGCTCGTAGAACACATCTGGATGGTGGACATCCAGGATATAGCTCCCGGAGGGCACTCCGCTGATCTGGAACTGGCCGTCCTCGCGCACAAATCCTTTGAACTCGCCGTCGTTGATGGAAACGGTCACCTCCGTCTGCCACTTGGAGGCCTCCTTATTTACAGGCGAACCAGGACCTCTCGGGATTATGGTGTCTGGCGGCGAGACACGGCCTTCGATGGCGTACAGGCCGGATACCTCATCTACCAGCTCGTCCTGACCGATGACAACCTCACAGCTGCCCAGGGCTATCAGCACACCGAAAACAATACAGTTTAACCACATTTTCCGTCAATTAAGATCTTTCCTTGAAAATTTTCATTCAATTAGAGCTGCAACGACATCGATGTCACTAACGATAGTATCGATGTTTAAAAACAATGAAATTCATCGATATGGTTAGAAAATAAACAAATATTTAGTTTTAGTTAATAATTAAATTTGCATTTATATCGTCGTTTATTCATTATTTGTTCTATTATCAATACTATTAGTAGCAAATGTTGACGTCGAACATGTGGTCTCTCCTCAAAAAAGTATCGTCAAAAAGTATCGCATATCTCAATGACAAGTCAATACGACAAATGTTACAGCTCTATTGTCGGTGGTTAATGTGCCCAGTTATCTTTTCAAGAAAATTCGTTCTATATCATTAATTAATTATTTTTAAATCTTTGAAAATATTTTTTTTTAGGTGTTACAGCCCGGCCGATAAGTATTAAGCGATGCGCTCGAAACGTATTAAACGTAATTATTTTTAAATATTTTTATTATTACCCTTTAAACAATTTTTGTATTTATTTGTTCATTAAAATAAATTAAGAAAATTTAATAAACTTAACTTAGTTAACATAAAGAAAATTTAAAGCAAAAAATGTTCTTCATAAATATCCAACAACGTAAAACTTATTCAATGAGCTAAAAGGGAAAAGAGTTCATTCTTATTAATAAATATCAATTTATCCACCACATTTTAAATTAAAATAACAATTTAAAATTCTCCACCATTAGCACCAAATGCAGCAATATTAGCTTAGGGAAAGTAGATTATTCATTGATCGCGATTACATTTCCTTTTTTCTGGAAATCGTCCCTTTATTCTAAAATCAACAGCATTGCTGAATAATAATTACAGTTAGGATAAATACAGATTGATTTCTTTAACAATTTGAAACAAAAAAAAAACAATCTTAAGTCTTCGGCAAGAAATGATCAGAGATCCCATTATTGCCTCGATGGTTCGATCTTCTTTTGAAACTGTGTAAAGATAATAAGCAGTTAAATTCTATAGTTTAGTTGTGCACTTAAAGGTTGAATTGACCGAAAACCGAGAGGGGATTAAACAGTTATTGTTAAAAGAGTGCTTAATAGGTGTTGTTAGATTACTACGCCAGGTCAATAATCTTGAAATACTCGCATTGCAAATTTAATTTTACCGAATACACAAAGCGTCTATTTGAAAAATAAAGTATACATTGGCCTGAATAATGCATATAAGGGAAAGAGAAGTACATAGGTCTGGATATAATACATTTTGTTTAACAATTAAGTAATTTATTTTAAGTAATCGCTAATGAATTGGTTATTAATTGGCCAAGATAGACGTTTGGAGGTGTATAGGTGTATAAGGAGGAGTATCCCAAAATCATTTCTGACTAGAGTTTTAAAAGATGGAAACAAAAGAAAAAAATGTAGAATTAAGAGTTTCTTAAAGTAAAGTAAAACCTAAGCTCTATCTTTATTAATAGATTGAACAAATGCAGATTAAGATTGTTAACTTTTCATTAAATAAATTCATTAACAATGGTTTTGAAGTTAAGGAAGGTATTTACTTCTTATATAGAATCATTCTTCCAGAACCCAAAAAGCAATATACATATGTTCTGATATTTAAAAAGATATGGACCTTATTCCTTCTCCGAACCTTATGCCATAATTTCTTTCAAAACTCCAAATGGACTTTTTGAGAACCAAAAATCTCGTTTTTTTGAACTATCGATACCTGGCAGAGACACCTGTATTTGTATTTTTCTCGGCGCTTTTTTCGCGCTCTCCAACGACTCACTGGCTCAGTCGTTGGCGGCAATTCGTGGCGTTCGGTTTGCTATACTCGAAGCTCCATCGGTGCCGGAGTCCATTGAACGAAACAGAAACAGAAAAAAAAGAGCTAACGCAGCTCGCTAACGCGGCGATTTTCGAACATTGTTGACAGCGATTTTAGGTTAGTGCGTGTGCCTTGACAAACGGGTTTCCAGTCTTGAGCCTGAGTTATTCGCAATGAATGGGTTCTACCTGGGCGCAGGTGTGCCAGTGCCACTAAAAAATGCCACATGCCGTCTACAATAATATGCAATTTCAGGCAGCATTCCGCAGAAAGTGAACTTAGGCTTCGTCTGATCTGGTGTCAATGGGAGATGGAGATAAACTTGAAACAGATCCCCTAATCAGTTCACAAAAATTCCAAAGTTACTGCTAGCGAATAAAAAAAACACAAAATGAGCCGCGGCGTTGTTGTTTCTTTCCACTTCAACTATGTCGCATGTACAGTGAAACCGGTTTCAGTTCAGATTTTAATGATGCTGAGATCACAGGCCCCACCACTTTACCCATCCCCTCTTTCGGCGATTGCATAGATTTATTATTTTGTTTTTTTTCGCACACACATTTCAAT
This sequence comes from Drosophila parvula, assembly GCA_018904695.1. Taxonomy (NCBI): domain Eukaryota; kingdom Metazoa; phylum Arthropoda; class Insecta; order Diptera; family Drosophilidae; genus Drosophila; species Drosophila parvula. The sequence continues at coordinate 191,970 of JAEIIG010033393.1, read as the reverse complement.
GGCAAGACGCAATGCAAGTCTTCTAGCACAATGGCAGTGTAAAAGTATCATTAATTAAGCAAGTTTGTAGTGAGCAGAGAGTGATGTCAAGCGTCGCGTTGCGCCTGCGCGAAGATGGTGATGTAAACAAGGCACGGCGCTAGCTTAATTCGCGGACACTGCTCGGTGTTATCTCGGGACGTGCCTTGGTCCCTATTCGGGATTGAGCACAGGCACACACACTCGCGGCCACGCGTTCAGGGCCTTACGCAACTGCAACTGCACTTGCTGATAAATCAACTGTGAAAGAGCCACTTTCTACGTACATATTCCGGGCAGCCATAATTAGCGACAGCTCCACAATTGTTACAGTTTCTGTTTTTTATATGCGATACATATGTGCATATGTATTTCCCTGTCTGGAGAAGCACTCCACTCCGTTCGTTTCCAGCCGATCTGCGTTACGTTCCGTGATGTCATCTAATGGCGATTTTATGTGCATATTTCGAATCAATAAAACGAGTCGTTCAGCCAGCCGCTTTTCTCACCATTTTCCGAGGTTTTACAGCGCCGCACACCTGTTCGTATCTCAGACAAATAATACTTACTTGGCGCACGACGACAGTGAACTTATAATAAAGGAATTTTAACAGAGCAATCAATAAATGCCAAAATATATGGATTTGATTCTATTTTGTGACCTCTATTTGAAGGTTGTACCACTTTTAAAGATCTTAAACTTTAGACAAATTTTAAAGTTTTCCCTTATATAGTATTCCCTTATAGTTGGAATACTCAAAGACAGGAGAAACTCTTTAATAATTATATGCTATCATCTAGTAGCTGAAAGTTAATGAATGGGCAAGGTATAAAAAGCAATTTTCTGTCCTGTTTTCCACCTATAGACTAAGCGTTAATTTAGGAACCTTTTGACACATGCCAGTCCAGTTGATTGAGCAAATGTTGATCAATCTCTTTCCGTATGCAAAGAACCCGAACGGAACCCTGCTATAAACTATATAGAACCCACCCCGAACGGAGGCCTCCTTCGCTTAATTTACTACATATTCGGTTTGAGGAAGGGTCTGCTTGGATACCTGGAAAAAGGCGGCACAACAGGCACAATGGTAGAGGGATAACCCAGTTTACACAAGTGCTGGCACGCGATGTCCGGCCAAGATTGGTCAATTGCCATGGCAAAGGAACTATGCGGACCACCTTGACCAGACCCCCCTCCACCATGGCGCCATACCAACTCTTTTGGGTTTGGGGTTAAAAGCCAATAACTTCTGCCTCTTGCATGTGCCACAAAATGACTAGAATTAGGCCCACTTAATGACTGATAAGAGGGGTAAACTATAAAAAGATATAGGCTCGTTTCTTCCAGTGATTGGGTGATAAAAACTAGGACTAACCAAAGTCAAGTTTAATCTTATCACCTTACATTACAACCAGCCACTTGAGAGAGAACCACCTTACGCAAACCGTGAAGTGGATGGATGATTCGGCAGTTAGCAATCGAAGTCGTTTACCTTTTGGCTGCGATCTACATACCTTTCGAATGTGGCCAACTCGGAGCGTAGCCAAACCCAGCCTTAAACGTTGATCGGAGCAATTAGAGTTGGGCTGTCAAATACGTTCGAGTGGATATATTCCGTGTGTAGTCAGATAGACACACAACGACACCGACAGCATTCAAATCGCGATTATTCGTTGCTGTACGAGTTTCAAAACTGGCTTTTTAACAAGGGCATGACCAGGTCTATGTGTGCATATATCCATATACATATGTATATGCATTATATATAATATATACACAATACTATATAGCCCACACAATGAACATGTTAGAGTCAAGTGCTCGGGCCCGGGCCCACATAATGGCTCATTGTTGCTGTGGAAAAGTCGCTAATCAGTTTTGTCTCACGTTCAAAAACAAAAGCCACAAGCTCAAGTCACAGTCGGAGACCCTATGGGGGCCAACGGCTATATGGCTGCGAAACACTTATTAATGTGCCAAGAATTTAATGGAAAGCATTTATCGTTATTGTTGACGGTGAAATTTTCGGTCTTTCGGTTTTCACTTTACCTTCTGGGGAACGAGCGCTACTACCAGAGAAATACATGTGTATGCACTTACTGATAGATACATAGATACATAGCTCCGCGAAGGTCTGGGTGAATGTGAATGCTCTTTAGATAAATCACTCTCAATCAATATAACTCTGACTTTCAAGGCCTCGCCCATTGTGCGGTTCTTATGTATGTATCCAAAGGCTGTATCAAAATGCCAAAAAATAATTCCCAAAACAATGACTGTATCGAGCTTAAGCCGCGCTTTAATTAGCATTTTGCTGGCATTTCAAAGAAAGGCAAATGAATATAAAAAACACACATATATGGCGCAGATACAAAACAGCCCAAGGTTAATCGTAAACGCTTTCAAATTCAAGTTCAATTCGCATTCTCGGCACGGAGCGGGGAGTTCAGAGGGAACTTGCAAAGTGGCGGCTTTCCGATGAATCACCTTCATCTGTATTCCACGACAGCACATGGGAAAATACCAGATACCCAGCATAATATATGTATTGTGCCCACTCACTTCCTCATTGATCCGAATCCGATCTCTTGGAGATCTTGGGGATGAAAGCAAAAGTCATTTTCTGACTCAGAGCCACGAGGGAACTGACCTCGTTAATATGGCGATCACCTGCGAATATCAACATCAACAATTTGGGGGCGAGTGAAAATAGAACTGCAAAATCTAGTGGCCCCCGTAAAAAACTCCCTTGACAGGCGGCGACGACCGTTTTGCCTGAGCCCAGTTAACGCCTAATTTATTGCCCCACTAGCTTGGCGGGTAATTAGTTAACCGCCAAACCATTAACTCGATTTATTATTCTAATAATCGTATTATATTATATGTATGTTTTTGCGCTTATTACAAACATTACGCATACGCAGCGATGCCTGACGAGCAGGAGCAGCGAGGTGATAACCGCCGAGTGGCCAGCGCCTGAAAGCTAAACGGTGTTAAGCGTTGCATCCGCCGCCCCTCTAAATATAGACCTATCGCGGAGACACAATCTCGGCCGATATCGGCAGCAGCATTCGTAATTAAATGAGTGTAGCGTGATTTAGGGTGAACACCAAACTAAATTAAATGTTTTATTCACTTTTCTGGTTGAGAGTTATCGAGCAGGTTATGATGGGTATCTTGTTTCAGGAAATACATGTGTTTTGAGGATCTTAAGTCGAGGTTTAACGTTTTTTTCATAAGGCACTTCAAGGCTGGACATAACATGTCTTTGGTTAATACAAAAATAATGATAATTAAGCGATAAGTATGGAGGAATGGGAGATATTCAACAGATTTTAATGAAGTATAATTTATAAAAAAAAACAAAGTTAAAATATCTATTTGAGGGCTTTTTCTATCGCGGTCTTCTAAAAGATAACTAAACAATAATGTTTAAAAGGCGATGGGATAATTACTCGATGATAGCATAATATTATATAATTAAATAATTTAAAGTAATATAATATAAAGTTCCTATAGAAATTAAACATTCCCAGAAAAATTGGATATGAAAAAAGTATTCAGATGAATTAAAATGATATTATAGTTTATAGACACCTTCCAACAGAACTCGTATAAATCATACTATATTTTAATTACACGAACTCCAGGCTCCAAGTAATGAAGCCACCCCAAAGAGTATATGTAGAACCCTTCCGTCAATAGTTTGATTGCTATCGAGTATGTAGATATATAGTCCAGATATACACACTCCTCGAGCTCCATTGTCTGGTCGGGTTCGCTGGAAACGTGCCCCCGATAACCGGCTGGCAATTATTTATGCCATGGTAATTAAACAGACGGCAGACGAGCGGCGACAGAAGATGGAAATGACGAATGTCTGACGATGGTTACAGATTGTTTATAGTCGAGCAGGGAACGGGGGAACTTGGGGGGCTTGGGGGCAACGGAAGCCGGGACACGGTTCGCTTCTGATCACTCCATTCCCATTCGATTTCAACTAAGAGTTTCGCATTGTCTCTGCTATACCACGACAGGTGCTACACTACGATGACGCTGCCGGTGACGATGCGCGGCTGGTTGGCGCTGGCAATGGCGCTGCTGGCGGTGGCCACCTGGCCGGATCCGGGCCAGAGTCTCCCGCAAGGTGCTCCGGAAACCGTGTGTGACACCATGCTGCCGTTCCACTCACAAGGCAGTGTGCTGCCCCAAAACAGCGTGTCGCCCTTCAGCGTGGAGACCTCCTCCACGACTGTCGGCCAAGGCCAGACGATTCGTGTGGATCTCACGGGTGTGCCGGCTGGTCTGAGCTTCGGGGGCTACATGATCCAGGCCCGCAATCGGAACCCACCCTACCAGATTGTGGGACAGTTCGGTGCTGCCCGCGATGGAACCATCAAGCTGATGAATTGCGAAAACTCGGTGAATAACTCGGCGACGCATAGCAATGCCGGGGCCAAGCAGCAGGTCCTCCTCGAGTGGCAGTCCCCGGTTGACTTCCTCGGCCAGGTGGTGTTCAAGTGAGTCATCATTCCCTTGGCATACCAGGAAGTTACATTTTATGCTCCGCAGTGCTACGATTGCTCAATCATACAACGAATTCTGGGTGGGTGTTCCCTCCCAGCCCGTCCAGATAGTCCGTCGTGACCTGTCGGCGGTTCCACCGCCAACCCCAATTGCTCCCGCCTCCGCGGGAACAACCCGTGCTCCCTATGTCCCACCAAACTATGTGGCGCCAAGCAACGTGGCTGCAGCCACCTCGGATCCCATATACAATGGATGCGGCCAGAGCAAGAACTGCTTTGGCTTTCCCGACGGCTGTGTGTCATCCAAGACGTGCACCTCCATCGCGGTGGTGACGGTGCGTGGCGATATCTATGAGTTCGAGTTACAGTCTGGTAAAGGTGAGTCACTAGTCAGGTGAGAGTAACGGAGAGAGAAGAGCTCTTTTTATCTCAATTTCATGCGATTGCAGGCACCAACGCCGCGTATGTGGCTGTCGGTCTCTCCGAGGATGCCAAAATGGGTGAAGATCTGACCACCGAGTGTGTGCCCGAGAACGGAAGGGTCAACCTGTACTCGTCCTACACATCGGCCACTCCTTATGCGGCTACGCGATCTGTTGTGGTAAGTTCTCGAAGGAAGGGTGAGGTATCACACTCAATTAAATGTTAATTAATATATTATAATTCCTTAATTGCTTATTACATTCCGAAAAGTACTCCTAAAATAAATATTAAGTTGCTAATTGCTTTAAATTTATTAACATTTTCAGGGTCAAAACTCGGCCCGCTTGCTGGACGCCTCCATTGTGGATGGCGTCATCCACTGCCGTGTGCAACGGGATGCGGTGACCACTGTCCAGGGACGAACCTTCGATCTGCGCAATGGCAAGTACCATCTGCTAGTGGCCTCAGGCAGCAGCTTGAAGGAGAACAGCGTGGGTTACCACGACATTGGACGTTTGCCATCGGCGAAGGCCATCAATCTGGCGGAGGTGCAGGACCTGAGCGGTTCCAGCAAGCTGCTGGTACAGCTGCATGGTGCCTTCATGATCGCCGCCTGGATTGGAACCACCTCGCTGGGCATCATCTTTGCGCGCTACTTTAAGCAGACGTGGGTGGGCAGCCAGAGCTGTGGCAAAGACCAGTGGTTCGCCTGGCATCGCCTTCTCATGGTCACCACCTGGTCGCTCACGATTGCCGCCTACGTTCTCATCTGGGTGGAGCTGAAGCGGGCAGTGTGGCACGCCCACTCGATCATTGGCCTGATTACGGTGATCCTCTGCTTTCTCCAGCCGATCGGAGCTCTATTCCGTCCGGGACCGAATGACAAGAAGCGACCGTACTTCAACTGGGGCCATTGGCTGGGCGGTAACTTGGCTCACATTCTGGGAAGTAAGTCTTTGAAAGGATTTCTCTTCATATTGATCTTAATATTGACATGAAATCTTTGCAGTTGTGACCATTTTCTTCTCTGTGAAACTGCCCAAGGCGGAGCTGCCCGAATGGATGGACTGGATCCTGGTTAGCTTTGTGGTCGTGCACGTTCTCGTTCACCTGATATTCTCCGTAAGTGCATCCCTCCCGGGTGGTTGGCTTAGCCCCTTACTCTCATGTGACCCCAAAGTGTATAAAGAGTAGACCCTGCATCGCCTGCCTGTACAGTGGTTCTAGTTGTCTCCCTAAAAGTTCATTCATTCGTTACTAATTCATCTGTCATCCATCATCCCACCGAGAACTGGTGGCTACGTCCATTAACGTGCAGATCGGCTTGTGTTTGAATCATTGGCAGGTCGCGGGAATGGCCTCCGAGCGGCACATGAGCCAGCGGGCGAACAACTTCCAAATGGGTGACATGTCCCATCACCATCAGCATGCCATGCGAAATGGCATGAGCATGGAAAGGAAAATGGATGCGCCGGTAAGTAGAGTTTTATTTAACTTTAATAGAGGAATATCTTGAGTACTTTATGTTTGTATGTAAATATAAACAAAATTTTAAAAACCTATTTAACAATCCTTTTGGATCATCCCAAATAGCTCTCAAATTTATTTAATGTATCGAACTTTATCGATGTTGTTATCGACATTCGTAATAATCCGGGTATTCCCCTATTTATTTCAGTACGCGGCCATGCGCAAGGGATTGCTCGGCGTGTACGCCGTGGTGCTCGTCCTGTTCGTAGTGGTGCTGATCCTGCTGGTGGTGCTGGCGCCCATTGAACAATTCCTGGGCAAGTCCTAGGCGCCGAATCTGGATGCGGATGCTGGCACCATGTGTAACCTGTCGTCCCCCCCAACCCCACCTCCTCCCAATACTCGTATCTGTTCTGTGTGCTCCTTGTTTTTAACCCTTCCGCCCACGGCTCTGCCCTGCCACGCCCCTCCCCCCTCTCCCTCTATCCACCCTCCTCCAGCGTTGTGTTGTTATGTGTAATTAGGCGCAAGTGTAACTTGGGGCGGAGCGTTCAGTACATGTTATATAATTTATTATTAATAAAGTAAAACAAGCCAACATAAATGCAGTAATTTTGTTTTTTTTTTTCTCTTATTCGCTGTTATTTTCTGCCACTCCTCCTCTGCTGCTGCGCTATATGCATATTATGTGGGACGTGCTGCTCGATCGGATTACGCTGGATCTCCTATGTTTAATATGTAGCTTGTTGTATAAAACATTTACGCCTAACTGCTGCTAATCAGTATCAGTAATCATTATAGTTATAGATATAGGTAAATATGTTGTTTGGGTGTGTGTGGTGTGTGTAGACTTGTTTTGCCAGTAAATGATAGATAACCCTACAGTTTTGAAGTATTGATAATGCGACAACTAAACCCAATCAAACGAACATCGCCTTAAAGTAACAAGCGGAATCATCGCTCTTCCAGAATGACCGTTTCCTGCGGATACAGCTTGAGCGACTCCAGCGTTTGGCTGCTCTCGATTGCGGTGAGATCGCGTCGCGGCCAGCTGCTGATCAGTTTGTACTCTTCGATGAGGAACCCGTGGGCGGTCACAAAGTTAAGAAGATCCTAGGTAAGCAGATGCACAAATTAGTGAGGATCTAACGCCTTAGGGACATTATCCACTTACCTGCAGGTTATTGCTCACGTAGAAGCGACGCTCCAGAAAATCGCCGGTGGGCTTGCGCACGCGTATTTTGGAAATGCCCGCCTCCAGCTCGGACGGCTCTTGAGGTAGCGATTGTTGAGCCTGCCAAAAAATATACTCTTTGTAAGGATTCCTTGTGGTTAGAATAGGGAGCCTTATCTACTTACAACTGATCTTATGGACTCGCGTCTAGCATCATCCTCGGCTCGTTCGGACTCCAGGCGCTTGCGCTCCTCCAACTGGGCAGCTTCCTTTTGTCGTTTTGCGGCATCCTTGGCCATATCGGCCTGCAGGGTCGCCTCGTAGGCCATGTCCTGCTCCGCCTTCACCTGATCCCGAGCGGCACGCTCGTCCTCCTGTCGGATCTCCACCTGCAGCTGTTCCTCGAACATCTCGCAGGTCTCAATGAGCCTCGTTAGCAAGTCATCCAGACCAATATTACCTGGAAAGAGAGTAAAATATTGAAGAGCGTTTTTCAAGGGGAGTTCCTTCCCTAAGACCTACCGTGAATCACAGATAGAACTTCGCAGTTGCTGCCCAACTGACGGCTCTTGCCCACAAGCATGATGGCTGGCAGCTTGTCCAGCTTGATGTTCCTGGCCGTCAGTGAGGAATTGCTGCTAATGCAGGCCGTCAGCGACGAAAGAAACCTGGAAACCGCACATATTAGTAAAGATAAGCCTTAATATATCCAAATCTTGGTTTACATGTCCTTGTTGCTCTCATAGGTCAAGTCCCAGCCATATAAGACGAACCTCTCCTTGAAGGTCTGAATAATGCTCTCATGTTTCATCAGTTGATCACAGAAAACGTTGGTGAGAATGCTCTTGCCGTGGTGTAAGTAAATGGCAAGGAGTTTCCGCTGCAAGAACACAGATTACAAATATAAACTAAATGGTTAAGAGTGGCTACACTTACCTCCTTGGCGGATTTGAGGCAGGCCAGCTGCTTGGCGCTCTCTAAACTACCCACAAAGAACTCTGGACATGGCTCTCCGTACAAAGTTTTATAGTTTTCCACGAACTGCGTGGAACCACTGGTCTCGTCATCCGTGTTGTTTGGTACTGAAAACAGTAGGAAGAACTCTTTAAAAACACTGCAATATATACCACTTTCAATTTAAGCCTACTTAAGTGTCTGTTGAGCGGCTGAGTGGGCGGTGAATCGGTGAATATGTACTCGGCATTGTTGAAGTCCGTGGCATCCTCGAACTCATCCGCCGAACTCTCGCTGTCCACGTTGACCACCTCAAAGGTGTTGTTGTGCTGGCTGGTAGAGGAATGCTGAGCCGCACCCGCTGTACTGCGCACGGCGAATCTGTGGGACAGCTCAATGCCAGATTGCTGAAACGATTTGGATTATTACTTAAGACTTGATCGGAATGTGAACTCTCTATTGTCAACTCACAGCCAGAGTGGTTTCATTGTCACAACCGTTGGGCCAGCCGGTCCACTCCTGGTGGCGCACTGGTATGCTTTGGATGTCGAACACGTTCATTTTGAGCGCCTGCATCGTCGTGCGTCCAGGCAGGCTCAGTGTGAGCGACTCCGACTCGAACTGGATGTGAATGGTAAATAGCTTGTCGAAACGTTGCATCACCTCGTCCCTGCAGGAGTTAAGTGAGTTATAGGTATTTTTCTTTTCCAAAAGAAAACACTCACTGTTCGGTGTCCATGAAGCCGTCGTCGGTGTGGTCCACAAGGATAAGTTCATTCTCCGGTGCGAGGTCCAGGCTTCCAATGGTGGCGTCTGGCTGTTGGGCAGCGCTGGCCCTGGACGGCGGCCAGCCGCGTAAGCCCTGCCGGCACACAGGGACACTGGTCACATCGAAGATCTTCCGCTTGAGTTCCTCTGCAAGGGGTTTCGTCGCGATTAGATGGCAATATGCACTCGGCAACTTTGAAAAAAAAAAACTCTTACCAACTGTGGCCTCCGAGGGCAATCGTATGCGGTAGAGCTGATGGTTGAAGTGGATGTTGAATGCGGTCACATTCTGGTTGTTGTTATGGCTGGACACGGGGTCCAGGTTGATGCTCGACGTGAGCTGGGCTAGCAAGTGTGACGCTATAGTAGATACGTTTCAAGTCAAGGCACGAAAGCGGCGCAGTCACGTTAACTCACTGGGGTATCTCTGTTGCTGCTGGTGGAGGTGCGGCTGGGCCATATTCAAGTTGTGATTCCGGTTCTCCATGGCGGCCGCAAAGAATCCCGCATTGGACGGCCCGGGCAGCTCGTCGTAGCCAGGCGGACGGAAGCCGTTGGTGCTTTCCACGGACACGATATTCCTAACTGGCGGCTCAGGCTGCTGGATGGGACTGGCCAGTGGCGCATCATCGTGCGGCATCACCCGACTTAGAGCATCCTGCGAATGGGGCAAAGGACGTCGCAATTAGCAATTATGACCACGCATGTGCGGATATGATCAAACAAAGGAACAATGCACACTCACCATCAGGTTCCAGTTGACGGCCTCGAGGTGGGAGAAGGCTTCGCCCACATCGTCGATGCCAGTGATGTTCTGCAGAGTGCACCAGGTAAGACATTGGTCAACATATTCAGTTCGATAATGGAGTTTTTCTCTCAAAGTCACCCACACAGCCAGCACGCACATCGCAACGCAGTGCAATGTGCGCAGCGAAATTGAAAGACTTCTGTCCTCTAGCATCTGAAAGGCCTTACCTGGAAGTTCGCCAGTGTCTCTTCCTTGTTCTCCGACATTGGAAACGCTTTTGGGTATCTGGTTTTAGCCGTTTGACTGTATTTTAACTGTGCGGATTGTCACTACAAAAAATTACACAAAGAAAATTTATCAAATAGAGGTGACAGATAGAGCAGAACAGTCATCGATGGCAGTATCGATTGCTCTGAGACTATCGGCAACGTAGACAGATACGTATATATAAAGTTCTAGTACCCCGTGAAGCAGGGGAATCAGAAGTAGTATATAACAACAGACATAAATAGTCGCCTTTAGTCACGAATGTAATTATTTTCAATACCAGTGACCACAATCTGTAATCAAGTGTTCAAACTAACATATCGATAACATTTTGTTTCGCGGTAAGTTTAAAAACAATATAAGTAAATAATAATTACAAGAAAATCAGTTCAAGTGCAGCCCTATAACATTGATGGCACTATCGGTAATGTCGATGGTTTTTAGACAACCGTGAAGTGTCATACTCTACATTTACATGTGGAAATATGATAAGTATGTATAAACTAGGTAAAATATTAAATAACTTGTAGAAATATATGTAGAAAATATGTATAACACTTGTAAAGGTTCCTCTACCTCTACAGCGATATAAATTTATTTATTTTTACCTATTATTATTTATTAGTGTAGGAGACATTTACGAAAACCAAAACGCATGTACATATGTATATTCTTGTTCAACATATTCAAGCAAGTTAATCTTGCCTAGTTCGCTAAACAGTTCGAACCTTAGTCTCTATATTTTCTGCTATATGTATCGTGTACCGTCTTTCTTTGATTACCAATAAATTACTTTATTTACAAATTATAAATTAATTTCATATCCCTGGCGGTTTTTGTGGTCCTAGTGCTTATAAATATATTATTTTCTATACTATATATCTAACCCAGAGCTAACTTCCTTTCAAAACTGAAAGCGAATCCTTCAATCTGCGTAATGTATTCAAGTTGTAAATTGTGATTAATATGAGAAACTTTATACCTCGCACCCCCGGGGACGAATAAGAGAGCTGGCTGCCGACTGGCTCGCCCCCGCACTGGGCGGCCGGAACAAATGCGTCTCGATTAATCTTCATGAAGTGGCGAAATCAAAGAAGAGTCCGATGTGACTTCGATGGGGCCGGTCTGAAACCGATGCATAGAAGCCTCCGGGCTTGGAAGCCGACAACATGTTGCTTGTGGACCTGAAACTCTTCAGCCTGATACTGGCAATTAGCGGTTGCTGCTGCCTGATCCCGATTCTCTGTGACACTGACCAGGAGTTGCCGCATCGCATTTACAGGCTCTTGGACGGGCTCTCCGCCGGTCACAGGCTCAGTGCCAGCTCTACGTTCGCCCTTCTGCTCTCGCAGTTCTTGATAAAACGTGAGACTAATGAACCGTGTAACCGCGATACGGATGACGGATGTTCCTGTTTATTTATGCCCTGTCCACGTCGATTCCAGAGAAGCTGCGCTACGTGGCACCCACGCGATACGAACGCCAGCTCTACTACCATCTGCTGCACAGGATGGAGGACATCCGGGAGCGATCGGGCGGTGTGGTCCAGGAGCAGGGGATCCAAGGGGAAAGTAAGGGCATTTCGATGCACCTGCTATTAATTGAAATGTGCACTCACATTCATTTTTGTGCAGTTCTCAGCATTGCCTTCCAAAGGAATGTCCTGTTGCTGCCTCCCTCTCTGAAATTGGGGGATTTGGATGCCAACGGGGAGTACGAGCAGCTGGCGGAGATCTATTCGAAGGTGGTGGGCGAGGGACAGCTTAATAGGACGATGTCGGGTGAGTTATGATAGTTATTAGAACATTAAGAACATTAAGTACAGCAGTTAAAATAATTTTCCATTCTACTGCAGATCTCTGCCTACGGGACATTGTTAATCTAAAGCCGCCGAACTGCAAGGTGCTCTCCGGCAGGTGTCTGGAGCTGCTGACCAGCGATGCTCCCTCTTACGGATACCAGAGGACTCACCAGTGAGTACTACTACTGCCGAAACCGCAGTATAAAGCCAATCCTTTATCCATTGCCGCCGCAGAGTCCTGCTGCTGTACGTGCTGCAGCATCAGGCCTGTGCCCCACACCTGAGCCCCCAAAAGGTGTACGAGCTGCTGGCAAGGATTCAGTGCGATGAGGTTGAGCGTGAGCAGAACGCTATCCGGAGCCTGGGGCTGCCTACGGCTTATCGTGATCTGTATCTGGAGCAAGGTAAGTCAGACACTTATCCTTGCTTATATCGCTGACACATATCTCTGCCTCAGCCACCATCTGCGGGCTGTTTGGCTACAATGAGTTTGTCAACTGGCGCAACGTAATGGAAATTGGCAGCTGGCTGGCTGGGGGCGAGGAATCGCCGAAGGATATATTGGCTGATGACAGCGATAGTCAGCACTTAAGCGATCTGGCCTTGGTTTTCTATACGAATGCCCTGCTGCTACTGCACTAATCCACCACTCTCCCTCCCCCGATTCGGCAATAATATGATGATACCCCCCATACTCGCCATGATTTTCGCTTCTGCTTGATAAGTTAATAAAGTGCGCTTATTGCTTCTACGGTTGTGTCGGTTCCAGCTAGTTGAGTGGTTAATACTTTTGTTTTTCAACTGCATCGGGGGGACGTGGGATGGGAAACAACATTTGTAATGTGACACATTACTTGTGCTTGGCTGCTCTCCTGATGGATATGCACCGGAACGACAACTACGACGACGACGACGACAACAACACTTTCCATTACAAAATGCTCACACTGAAGTGGAATACTAATATTTGCCCTGACATACTCGAAAACATGGCTTTGGAAGCCAGCCGGGGTGCAGGCACTGAAGCCCGAGGGCCTGCGAAAGGGAAGAGGTCCTGCTTCTGGGCTCGGTGGGTCCCCGGCTGGATATTAATGCCTCATTTGCTGCAACTCCAAGGGGTGGTACTTTGTCAAGGAGTGGGGGAATGCACCCACTAAGCCGTCAACAAAAGAACCAACACAGAGCCAAATAATGTGGTAATTTTTTTTTATAAAAAATGTTATTTGAGCTCTACACATTATCTATGAATCAAATAGTTGAATACCTCTTACAAAAACAAAACCTACACATTATCGGGCGATAAAACCGAACGCCGAATATTTAAAACAAAACTTACATTTTCCGGTGCAAATTTGAGTTTTTCCTATCTTAAAATTGCTGCCTAACCATGTTCAAAAGTAAAATACAGCTCTGATTTTTTGTATAAGCATAGATAGGGATTACCTAATCCTGCAGAGAGTTTTTCTCCCAGTGCTGCCATACACAAATAAACCAGCATACTGTATGTCGTTGCCTTTGTCGGGGGTCATGAATAGCGCCGGGTCATTAGTGACGTTGACTTGTCAATGCAGCAACAACGCCGACGACGACAAAAACAACAGCAGTAACAGCAACAGCAATGCCGCAGACTTGCCAAGTCTCGGTTACCATCGTAGGAGGAGGCAAAGGTCCTGGCCTGGACATTCCGGCTCCGGTCGCCTATATGTGTGTATTTTTTTTATCCATTTCTTTTGGCAGGCCAACACAACAACCCTTCAACAACCCTTGCAACCCGATCAGCTGACTTACTGGCCACTGCACACAAACACACACCCTTCCCCGGCCCATTGCCCAGTCACCCGCCCAAGGCGTCTCGTGTTGTTTTTGTCCACGCGTGTCGTCGAGTTCATTATGGGCTTATGTCCCTTAAAGTGTCGGTGGCTCTCTGTAGGTGTTTATTGTGCTGTTAACTGTTAACTCGCTGGCAGAGCAATGATGTTGTTTAACATTCGCTCTCCGCCTCCGCATAGTCCTTTGACAGTCTCTCCTGCCTGTTGTTGTAGTGCGAGCCCGGAATGTTTTTTCGCTCTCTCTCTCTCTCTCTCTTGGGGCGCATGCGTGCGTGGGAGCGTGAAGAGCAGCTGGGAGAGAACGAGGTGAGATGCAGGGAGAGAGAGTGTGGAGTTGGGTGAAAGCTTAGGGTTGCCAGGTGGTCGATTTTTACTTTTTAAGTGGCTGCCAATTCTTTAGGATGATATAAATACATATTTTATAAACTATGCATTAATATGATTGGCTAGAAATAAGCATATTATATATTGTATATGTATAAAACTCACTCAGTTTAGAATTTACCCTATAAATCACTATAAATAAAGCCAAAGGTATGCCACAATATGTCTTATTCGTAATTTTAATTATAGTTTTAAAATCAAACCTTATCAATTAACACTGGCACCCTGGCAACTATATTAGCCGAGCTAACTGTGCGAATTGAATTGGCGCCTCTTTTCATGGCCGGATAATCGTCCGAACGGATATTACAATAACAGCAAAGCACAAGGACCAAGGACTCTCTGGCTCCGTCTGCTGTTGCTGCTCTCTCCGTGGGCTTGTGTTCTCCCTCCGGCTAACTTTCCTTACTCTCTCTTGTGGCGCTTTCTCTTCCTCTCTGTCGCCCTGCCAAGTGGCATTTCCATTACGTTTCGATACTCATACGCTCAGTAGTCTCCCGTCAATTAGAGTGTAAAAACGTTACGCTCCCCGAAAAACAAACGGAATCGCTCGAACGCCAGAAATCATCCGTATCCGTCGTCATCAGACATCCGCTCGCAGGATACAACCAAAATAACACACACACACATATATATATATATATATGTATATATATACAGCCGCAGCCATAGCCGTAGCCGTAGCAATAGCCACAGCCGCACAATGATGCTCGACAACGAATCCAAGATATAGCCATATCAGAGCAGGAAACTAGCCAAACGTGGAAATCCACGGCAATTGTATATGGCGAGTGGTCGCTCCAATTGAAAATTCTTTGTGCAAGTGCAATGTGAAAGTCAGCTTATACGACAGCTGAATGTGTCCCAGTGAGTGAGAGTGTGCGAGTGTGCGGGAGTGTGTAAATGTAAATACCACGAAAATCGCTGAAAGCCGAAAAATAAAGCACTGTGCGAAGGAGGAGGCGGAGGAGCAGTAACAGCCGCAGCAGCAGTAGCAGCAGCAGCAGAAGCGAAAGCAGAAGCAGAAATCAGCAAAGACCACGCAGTGTAACGGTACTTGGCCAGGGGCAGCCAAAAGAAGAAGAAGAGCAGCAGCAACAGCAACAGAAACAGAAACCGTAAGGATTTGTGCTTGTATTTTCTCTGTGTGCCAGTATGCCTGTGTTTGTGTGTAGTTTACGGAGACGAAAAAATGCGAAATGAAATAATGGAAATTTATGTGGCCAGTAAGGCAGTAAGGGGGTGAATAAGAAGAGGAAAAGCGCACTTCAAGTGGCCACTCCACTACTGCCCTTCCTCCCACACACACACACACTCACACGAGTCCGACTATACCTTACCCATACACATGTCCATACATACACACATCCGCCACTTTTATTTATTGTGATTTTTGGGTCAAACTAAAGTTGCAGCGATGATGTTGATAATTACCAGTTCGTTCACATCGGCACCACCATCCAGTTCAAAAGTCCTTTCGGGCGTTCGGGAGTTCCCCTTTTGTGCTGCACTGCAAGGACTCCTCACTCGCCCACACGCACACCCAGCCAAAAAGCACCCACACACAGACGTCACGTTCTGCTCCCCCTCGAGCTGTGTATATGTGTGTGTGTGTGGTGAGCTTGTGTGGGTTCTGCTTTTGTTTTAGTCCTGAGGTCCTTGCTGGGAAATTACTTTGTTGTTGGCTGCCTCCGTTGGCATCGCGCTGTTCTTGCTGTTGTTGTTGTGGAAAGGAACGCGGTCTTTGACAGCTTTCAAGTAAAGCGCGCGCACCTGCGAATTCGCCATAAATTAGGCCCGCGTCCCGCATATAGGAGGATATATATATATTTAGTGCGATGTCGTGGCACTCAAAGACCAGGCAGGATAAGCCGCAAAAGAAAGACGCGCCAAACCTCAAGGCAGCTACAGTGTGGCCCATAAGGAACTAATTACTGCAAAGAACTATAAGAGTAACGATCCTATAACAAATTCAGTCATTCTCTGTGTACTTATTATAATAAAAATACATCCTTTCTTAGTAAAGCTAGAATATAATGCAAGTTTTCGATTTGCTTGTATGCCAAAACCGATTTTAAATCGATTAACATCGATGGTTTCAAGCCACATTTCATAGTGTGCCCAGCTTCCTGCGAACTTTCGATTGTATTCGATTCCCATTTTAATCAGATTCGCCATCGCACGTAGGGACAATTATAAGCCTAAGTACAATCAACCTTTAAGTTGTAAGTCCTTAGGTTGCAATTGTTAAGTTAAGTCAGATTCTGTGAAACTATTATAATAAAGATACATCATTTTGTAGTTAAACTTGAAAATAATACAAGTTTTTAATTTATTATATTCAAAAATCGACTTTAAATCGATTAATATCGACTATTTCATATTAAATTTCGATTAAATGCCGATTCTATTTGATTCCCATTTTGATTAGATCCGCTAGAAACATTACTTAGCCTAATTACAACGAACTTGACAATGTTTTTTCGATAAAGATGAAATTCATTATTAGTCTTATATTTTAAGCAGAAATAGAAAGCGATTTCAAATTTCCAGTTACATCTGCAAAAAACTATGCTATGAAAACGGTATAGTTCTGCGTATAATAAGAATTCCCTGCAAATTGCAAAATTATAAATGTATTTTCAGTTGGCCACTGCACAAAATTATTTTAATTGCCTGGCTTGTATTCACTAATTAAAAAAAAGCGAAATAAAGGTAAGGGTGCATTAAATTTTTACGTCAGCAACCTTGGCTGAAAGGCTATAGTTATTATCGTGCTCTCAATTGCATCAAACATGAAACAGCCTTGAAGGAAAGGTCATATACATATGTACATATTTATCAGATTTCGTGCTTGAATGCAGCTACAAAGTAATTTAGGTTTCCCTCAAACCCTTTCGTAAATTCCTTGCAAAATCTAAGGCTTCCAGCGGGAGCCACTTAAATGAGGATGGATGGAGGGAAGATGGGGCAGATTAGCCCAATTAACGGGTCTCCACTGTGGTCGCCGCCGCTCGGTTGTCTCCCGCCCGTCACTTTGGCCAGTTTTCTGGGGAGTCAGAAGTCTGGCATGCGTGAATCGAGTTGATTCGAAGAGGCCCGCCTCGCCTTGCCACTGCCCCGGGAAACCATCCCCAAGTGCCCAAGTGCGACCCCCCCCCCCACACACATTGTTTTTGTGTGTATTTTGTGGTTGCTGGCCGCCCAATTGGCTCTCCACGGATTTTGTGCTCTATTTACCTGCCTTATAAAAACACAATTTATTGCTGCCCTAACGGTTTCCCTTTGTGCTACAGACAGATTCACCATCATCAGCTTCTGTTTTCAGTTTTCTGTTTTCTGTTTTCCACTGTTTCCGCCACTGTTTCTGTTTCATTTCTTTTTGCCCGCTTTTAGTTTCGCTTTGTTTTGTTTCTTTCCAACTTAACTTTTCCGCTTTCCCCGGGACATGCCCCCATTGGCCGGCCTTCCACTGTATCGAAAGTTTTTGCGTGACATCAGCCGCAGGAATAGCAGCCGTGGATATGGGATATAATTCTGCTGCTGGCTTCGGCTGCCATTTTGTTTGGCCTTGTTTGCCTTTTGCCTTTTGCTTTTGAATCAATAAACTAGCCACGGAATCGAGAGCAGCTCCTAAATAATTGAAAAGCAGCCGAGGTTTTCCCCCAACAAAGAGCACTTAGCCCCCACTCTATGTAGTCGGTACTGGGAAGTTTTGCTCAAAAAGCTGCCACTCCAAGAGCGATTATCGGATAAAAGGAGAAGAGAGATATGTGCATGCAAATAATTCGGTTACCACTTATCCGGCTCACTTTCACTGAGACGGACGACCCCGGCCAGTAGTTTTTCGGGCATATCTCCTCGCTGGCACAAAAGTTTCCGGCTCTTCGGAGCAATTTGATCATTTGTTATGGTCAGAACTCCCCGGGAACTCTGGCATTCCGGCAAAAAATTCCACTCTGCGGTCACGTATCAAGTATCTGTGTGGTGCGGGTAAAGTTTTGAGTTTTACGACCTACGATGCATAAACTTTATCCCAGGGCTTTCACTCAACTCAAATGAAAAGTCGCCGGGTAATAATCTGTGATAAATGAATGGCCCAGTGACAGAATATGGATTCACTCTGCCAGTCAGCCAGTCAGCCAGTCAGCCAGCCAGCTAACTATCTGATATCAGGCTTCAGACATCAGACATCAGACATCGCCGCTGCCCAATGAGCTCTTAATTGTGTAATTAAATCACTGCCACTTGGAGCAGTAATTTTTGTCCATTAGCCGGCTAATTAGGTTGATCAACTTTCCGCCAAATGCCGAGAATCGAAAAAGGGAGCCGAACCGGTGTCTAGGAGTCAAGTCTTTTTTTGGGAGCTCTCTGCCTATTAATTTCAAAACCGATGCGTTCTAATTAGTTTCTGTGTGGAGGGTCACAGCATTTTCCATCCAAATGAGCGCACGTAGCAGCCGCTTACCTCAATAATGAGTTTTCCTCACATGCATTTCGGGTTAAGAGAGGGGAATCCCCCCGCACAAAGCAAACTCCCTGCGACAGGAGGACGTCAGGCTTCAGCCTTCTGCATAGCTGGCCATTCGGAGGCGTCGTACCGGAAAGAAATGCCATTAAAAACGCAATAAAAATGCAAAAAAAAAAAAAAACGGAAACGAAAAATACAACAGAAAGGGGTTGGTTGGAACTCGGGTTCGGCGAGGGGGGAAATAGAGAAGAAAAACGAAATCCCGAATGAAAGAAATGCGAAAATATAACGTGCAGAGTGCGCAAATACAAACGGACAAAAAGAAGTATGTGGCTAGTATGTCAACCGTTTCCAGGCACCACCACCATCCCGCCGCCTCCTGTCTGTAGTTCTCTAGTGAGTGTATAGTGAGTGTGCGGGGCTGTGTTTGGTCGGTGTGTGTGTAAATAGCCAAGGTGGAAAAATCGATATAAATGAATACGGCAACATTTGGTCGCCCCCCTCCGAAAAAAACACCACGAAAAAAAAGAGGAGAAACCTCAACTGACTCAACTTGAGACACTGCGGAATGGCGATGGGTTTTTTAGCCCCTTACGTCAAACTTATAAAAAACGATAACTTTTTTTTGCACGCACAACCAAGGCGAGCGCGAGACACACACACACAGCCGTGTGGAGGGGGGGGAGGAGAAAGTGAAAAGCGGGGGGGGAAAACCAGCCCGAGGCCGTAGGCAGTCAGCGCGATTTTAAGCGCAGGCATATGAAAATTGCCATAAAAATATATATAGTACGCGTGCAGCGAGGCTCCAACAACAACGATTGCATACACTAACGTAACGTTTGATGATGGGGTAATGGGACTTTAACAGCGCTTTTGAAGGATATGTCTTTTATGAAGAAGATGGGTCTACTTAAGTGTAGGTTCTTCTTCATTTTGAAGTGTTCAAAAAGCTTAAGTTTAAGGTCTAAAGAGTCATTAAATATCAGGTCCTGTAATTACTTGAATTATATTTCTAAAGTCAATTTGTTTAGTTTAACTAACACTTAATATACATAAAGTCAGATTCTATAAAGAATATATTACCTCAAAGTTTATCAATAATGGTAAAGTGTTGGGTTCTTTCCTAATTTCGAAGAGTTTAATATGGCAAAGTTAAAGGTTTAAAAAGTCCTTAGAAAGCAGGTTCTGCAAATACTTGAATAATTTTTGTAACTTACTAACTGTAAGTTTAACTAACACTTAATATAAAATCAGATTTTATTAAGAATATATTTGCTGAAAGTGGATCAAAAATTGTATAGATTCTTTCCTAATTTTGAAGAGTTTAATATCGCGAAGTTTCAGGTTTAATTAGTCCTTAGAAAGCAGGTTATGTAATTACCTAAGGCAACAGACTTAATAATATTTGTAACATTAATTTGTTAAGTTTAATTAATCCCTAATATTAAAATAGAGTCTATTAAAAATACATTACCTAAAAATTGATCAAAAATTGTATAAGAATTACTTGGTAACGGCCAAAATCAAACGGTTTTAGCACAATTGAAATTCGTTGAATATTATGCCCAGAAAGATGAAAACTGTTACTATTTTTAGGTCATATATTAATAGTTTGATCTGCTGTTCTGCAACGTTGCATTTTACACGTTGGAAACACCCAAAAAAATATTGGCAACATCAGTGCAAACAGTTAACAGAAGCCAACTTCCAGTTGGTTTAGCTTAATTAATCAAATCAAACATCCGGTCGTCTGGGGGACTTCCTGGTCCAGGATCTGATGTGTACTCCGCTGGGGCACCGAAGAGTATAAATAAATAAGGCAACAAAAACCAAAAAGGAGAAGGGAAGTGGAGGGGCAGGAAAAGGTTTATAGGGGCAGGAAGGGAGGTCTGAAACGGCGGAGAAGCGATTTCATGCTGCGGCTGCAATGTTTGCCCCAGTAAGTATGCTACACATTTCTCGAGCACGGGGCACGGGTTAAGTGCCGAGAGAGAGACAGAAATTACAGAGGATGGGATGAGATAGAGAGAGAAGGCGAGATGTGTCGGAGATGTGTGTGTTTTGTTTTTTTTTTTTTCGTGCAACCATGGCTTAACAGCATTTCCACGCTGTTTCCTTCCATCTTCGAGACATTTGACATTTCAATTTCGAATTGGCCAGCGGGAAAAGGCCTACGAAATTGTTCGGGTTTTCCGTCTTCGATTTTTCCATCAACTACTGTTACTATCTGATACATATATACTCGTATATCTGGAGTATCCCACCGCGCCCGCCTGTTTGCCTTGCCCTCCAGTGTACACACTTTGCCGAATTGTGTCCGTATTGATTTCTAATTACTCGGCCACACAGTATTTGGCTTAAGGTAGGACGCCAGGTGGCAGTTGGCAGGTGGAATTCGGTTTGGGGTTTTGGGTTTTGGGGCGGTGTCAGGGGGGGAGGGGCGGTGGTAATGGGAGTGGCCACGCTTGATGGGGGTCTTGTCTATTTGTTGTGGCGGCGTTGCCATGGCGGCTCCTATTGATTTTACCAACGCCACCAAACGCCATGAATCATGCCAGAACTCAAGCCTATGCTCATGCCCACACTTGAGGAAAGAAGTTCGTGTTTAAAAATAAGACAAAATTAACGAAGGCGTAGGTGCTATTGAGTTCGATTTCGTTTTTTGAAAAGTTTATATATTAGAGTTGCGGTTGTTAATGGGTTTCTCAGGTAAAATATTCAAAAGCATCCTTTCCTAAAGCCTTCATAATAAGAGGATTAGCTAAGAAATGCTGTAGATATCTTTGAGATACCAGGAAGGATCTAAAAAAGTCATTGGGGACATCAGAAACATTACGAAATATAAGAAATTCTTTATTTAAAAAGAGTTCTTAGATATTTAATAAAAAGAAAGTGTTATGACCTATTTTTGGGCAATTCAAATATTGTTTTCAAATCGTCACAGATAAGGTAACTCTGGCAAATTATCATGTTTATCACTGTTTATTTGAAATCAATTCAAATTTGTGTCAATAAGAACCATATGTAAATATTTGATAAGGATAATATAGAAGAATGGATGGATTCATGGATTTATGGATTCATTATGGATTAATAATGGATCTCAATATTGCAATTATTACTTTTATTATTGCTAAATATTAATATTAATATCATTTGTATTATTATTATTCGTTTTAATATTATTGTTACTGCTATTATTGTGAGTATCATTATTTCTATTATAATTATTATTATTACAAATACTGACTTTACTATTTAAGTGATTCCATACTATCACCTTTATTTTAACAGTGCATGCTTAATGCTCACCCATCTTGTTCACCTCGCACCCTTCACCCACACACACACACACACACACCGCCTCTCCTGCTGATGTTCCATTTGGCTATTGCGTGTTTAGCAATTTGCGGTTATATTATAATGACCACTTGATTTGCGTTCGCGTCGACCTGAGCTCTCTTGCCTTTGCTTTTGCCGCCTACTAATTGCGCGCTTGTGTATGTCCTTTCAGGCAGGAGCAGCAGCAGTAGCAGGAGCAGTGGCACGAGCTACCACCAGGCAGCTGGCAGCTGGCAGGAGCTGAAGGAACCCAAAGAACCGAAGGAGCAACAGTCGCGGAGGCAACGTCGAGACGCATGCACGCTCCATGCTCGCCGCTGGCTGATGGCCAAAGTGGGAATTGGAATTGGAATCGGAACCGGGACAATTGAATCGAACGACGAACGACTAGGAATCGACGAGGAACCCCTCCCATATCAAGCATACGCCCCATTGCGCCGCACACCTGTAGACAGAGTGCAGCATGTCAACTTCAAAGCATCAGCGTCAGCATCACCATTACCGAGCCGGCTGCGTTTGGCTCCTCCTCCTGCTCTCGTCGGCCAGCGCCGCAGTGAGTGCGATAGCGGAGCCCGAGGAGGCGGCCTTCCAAGGTGCGTTTGACATATGTGATTGTACAACTGTGACCTGGCCCCCGGCCAGGTGCCTAATTGTGGAAATTTGGGTATTTGGCCTGGGTTTGGCCCTGGCATTTCCCCCATTTTTGAAGGGGGCAACAACTCCGCCCCCCCACTTGACATATCAATAAGCGACGACCAGGCCCTATTGTGTGACCGAAACGAGCCTTTGACGTTAATGAGCGACTTAATTATGCGTGAGAGTGGCCCAAAACCAGAAAACCATAGACCAGAGACCAAAAAGGGAGCAGTGAGGCAGAGATCGGGAGTCATACAACGAACGCCTGGTTGTCGAAATTTTCAGGACCCGTGGGGTTGAATCTGTCACTGCCAGCGACGACGACGATGCCGTTGCTGATGTGTGCTGCTGACACTTCGATTTCAATTGCATACAAAATGCGATTTTTCAATTTCAATTTGAATACGCAATGCACAGCCGGCGGCGGGACACAGGACACCAGCATCGTCATCAGCACCAGCACCAGCACCAGCTCTTGTGTGTGCATATGCAAATGGATTCCTCTGCTTGTCCACTGCACTTTAATCGTCCCCCACAGTTGCTTAATCAACTAGCAAGCGCCGGCATGCATCCATGCAGGAGCAGCTCCCTTCCCTGCCATCCCTGCCATCCCTCCATCCTTTTGATGGCACTTTAACAGAGTAGCTGGTCGTGTTCGTGTCTCCGTTTCCATCTTCAGTTGTAGCTATGGCTCAGAAAGTGGTGTGTGCTCGTTCCATTTAATACAATGTGTGTGACGTAAGTGCCGGGCCCGGTTGCCACTCGGGCGTATGCGTAATGCTTGTAATGTTTTACTTTTCTTACACCTTCTTCTTCCTGCCACCGCAATGGCACAATTTCGGTGTCAAGTGGGGAAAATGCATTGCAAAAAAGGCTTTGATTTGAACTATGAACAAAATCCCCATTTAAATTGCCATCGAACGGAAAGTTTTTACCCGACAGAGAGAGAGAACTGCGAAGGAGAAGTTATTTAAGTACTCATTATGAATTTGTGGTGGCCAGGTGCGGGGGGGTTGGCCAGCCGTAAATTACCAAAAAGCGTATGCCACAGTCAGAGGCCGAAGAACAAGACACGACAGAACAGAGCAGAGGAGAACAGACCAGACCAGACCAGACCAGGCCCAAAGTCCTTAAAGCTTATTAGAATTTATTGCGGACACGTCGGTCACACCCAGGAACACACACACTCGGCGCTGGGCCAGGACACTGGAGCCGACGTAGACACGCAGGACACTCAACTAAACTCAAGTGAACTGAACTGAAATTATGAACCCACAGAAACAGAAACAGGGCCAAACCCAAACTGACTATTTTCCCTTTAGTCCATATCGTCCATCTACATAGCACCCCATCCCTCTAACCCTCTTACACTATAACCCTCAACCGTAACCCTCTGCTCGCCCACACAGGTCACTGCGGACACACCAGCCCCTGCGAGCAGCTCTGCTACGAGATCCACGATGGCATGTACGAGTGCGATTGCATCGAGGGCTACGAGCTGAACAAGAACGGTTACAGCTGTCAAGGTGCGTTTAGCAGGCCTAAATGAATATGGATATGGATATGACGGGGCTATTCCAAGGATGCAAATTCCAGTGGCCACAAAATTGATTTGCAATTTGCCATTTCATTTCATTCCATTTCGTTTTGGTTATTATTCGGAAATCAGTCCGTAATGGACATGGGTCTGGATGGGATTAGGACCTCCGATTACATTTGCATGCTCCGCCGCCACCACTCTGGGACTCTGTTATTATTTATTCTCGTACTGGCTTGTTTTTGGGGAATTATTATTATTATTTTGTGATTGTTGCTCGCTTCGACAATGCTGCTTGCTGCCTTTGGCAAGTCGGCAAATTGATATTTTTGTGTTGTTATTCGGGGTTTACTGCATGCATGTTTGTATGCTGGGTGTGTGTTTTGCATTTAATTTGTGCATTTTCGACAATGTGTCAAAAAAATTACATCTCCAACGAGTAGAGATATTTCCTAACAAGCCATACACTGTCATCGAGGGAGATACGCTTAAATAATGGAGTTTATTTTGAAGATTTTATTTTTAATGGTGATATCATAATGTATATTTTACAAAGGGTTTTTAAAACAATTACATATGTAGTTATCTTCAAGTACTTTTCTGTTATTTCGAATATGTAAAATGTTGTAGCACCATTTTGGACATCTTTTCAAGTATTTTCAGGAACACACCCCCAATATTTCATTCAAAATTATTTAAACTGCCTTTTAATTACAATTATATTGATTGTTTTGCATTATATTTTGTTGTCGAGTCATTTTGGATTAAAAAAGAGGTATACCTTCATTGTAAGAGTATAAACTGAAGCATAGGCTTTCAAGTTTTAATGACAACTATATTTTGCAGCCTTTTGTCTGATTTTCCTCATAGCTTAAGTGAAATAAAATATTATTCACCATACTGAGCTTTTATTTTGTGCAGTTTCTGTTTTTAATTAATACTGAAACCTGATATACACGCCATAACCGAACCCAAATCTGATTTTCCAGTAATTAATTCCACTACCACGGGCTCGGAGGGGCGTGGCAAATCCGATGAGGATGTGCTCTATCAGAAGGGTGCCTCCTTCAGCGCCAAGCTGGCCAACGACGACGGCAAGTCGATGGCCAAGTCCCAGGACTTTGGCGGATCTGCTCTGCAATCCGGCTCGCAGCCGGAGGGGAACAGCGAGGACGAGTCCGGATCGGAGGGCGATAGCTACGATTACGGCGAGATAGAGGACAGCATTTCGGAGACACAGGGGCAGCAGAAGCAGCAATTGTTGGATGCCCAGCAGGAGCAGCAGCAGCAGCAACAGAAAGTCAATTCAAACGATTACTACATATCAGCGGAGAGCATCAACTTTAACTCGGAGTCCGAGGGAGTCCAGGATCCGGATTTGGCCGACTTCAAGGTGGCCAGCACAGCGCCCCCGTCCACTACGCCGCCGTCGTCGACCACAAGGGCCACCAGCACCTCGACGACTACGCGTAGATCCCCCACGGCCGCGCTGGACACGGATTACGATGGCGACGACTACAGCTACAGCTACAAGTCGGACATGTCCGTCTACGACGACGTCAACAATAATCAATTAAACTTAAGACGCAACAGCAAATCGCAAACATATCAGCAGACAAGCAATACGAATAGCAACGGCGCCAAGAACCGGAGGAGGAACAATAACATTAGCAGCAGTAAGGTCCAAATGCATATCACGAGGGAGTCCACCGCCCAGCTGGGCAACATATCAGGAGCGGAGCAGGCGACAGGGGACGTGACCGCCATGGCAACCGACAGCAGGTGGGTCATAAAAGGGAGCGTGGGCAGAATTCCTTTATATACATTTTCAAGAAGGAAGGGTAGTGTCCTTTTGAAAACGTTGTCAAGGGCTTTTCGTTTCGTCCCCCTTTGTGCGGGGCATTTGTGCAGCATAAGTAGGGAGAGAATGTATACACATTCCGAAAGTACCTTAATCTAATAAACCAATATTTGGTACAAATAGCCAACTATTTCCGTAGTCATTCCAAAATCTACTTCATTTGCAGCGGCCCCAACTGCAATCTGGACTGTGGCACCGAGGGAATCTGTGCCTTGGAGGCCACTGCCGCCACCTCCCGCTGTCTTTGTCCCTTTGGCAAGACCGGGCCAGGTTGCCAGGAAGGTGAGTTGCATCTCCTCTACGAAGTTCTGTATGGTTTTAGCCCTGTAATCCTCAACAGATATCCGTGCTCATGTGCCGCGCTTTGCCAAGCGATCCTGGCTAGCCTTTCCGGCGCTCCACGGCGCCTACAAGCACGTTCAGCTGCGCATCGAGTTCCGTCCAGAGTCCTTCGACGGCATCATCCTGTTGAGCGGAGAGCGAGACGACTTAACCGGTGACTTTATGGCCCTTCTCCTCAACAAGGGCTTCGTGGAGTTCTGGTTCGATTGTGGCTCCGGCGTGGGCAGCGTTCGATCCAGGGAGACCATTCTGCTGAACGAATGGAACTCGGTGATCATCTATCGTCATCGCTGGGATGCCTGGCTGGTGCTCAACCATGGCACCAAGGTCCAGGGTAGATCAAATGTGAGTTCGAATTAAAAAAAAAAAAAAAAAAATAAACAAAAGATTCTTATTTCATAAAATTTCCTTTCAGGGCCTGTTCTCACGCATCACCTTCCGGGAGCCGGTGTTTCTGGGAGGTATTGGTAACATCACGGGTTTGGCCAAGCGCTTGCCACTGGCCGAGGGCTTTGCGGGCTGCATACGTCGCTTTGTGGCCAACGAGCATGACTACAAGTTCACGGATCATCCTTTGGGCGATGTCATCAATGGCTTCGATATACGTGAGTTGCAGAAATCTCTTTCTTTTAAGTAAATCTTAATTATTGTCCCTGAAAAACAGAGGACTGCTCCACGGACAAGTGCGTGAGGTATCCCTGCCAGCATGGCGGCAAGTGTCTGCCCTCGGATCAGGGCGCCATCTGCCTGTGTCCCATTGGCTTTGTGGGAGATCTGTGCGAGATACGCATGGACCTGCAGGTGGGTCTCTCTTCAAGAAGCTCCCTCTGGCACTCTCCTTATGAGATTCCTCTTTTATAGGTGCCCGCCTTCAATGGCTCTTCGTTCCTGCGCTATGCGCCACTAGGCGATAGTGCTCTCATCTGGCTAGAGCTGAAAGTTACCCTGAAGCCGGAACAGTCGGATGGTCTTATCCTCTACTCGGGTCCGGAACATAGAGGAGATTTCATTGCCCTCTACCTCAACGAGGGCTTTGTGGAGTTTGCCTTTGACCTGGGCAGTGGCCCGGCTTTAGTTAGGTAAGTAGAGGACTGGGCTTGCCTCTGTCAAAGAAGTCTCCAAGTCAATCTTCCGTGTTCTTCCACAGGAGTGAACACTCCCTGAGTCTGGGTCAATGGCACACCATCAGGATCTCGCGAACGGCTCGACTGGCCGTACTCAAGGTGGGAAATCTCGACATCTTCATGGAAGCCTTGAATAACCTTTTGATTTTGAACTCCTTAGGTGGATCAGTACCAGGAGGTGATGACCATCTCGTCGAATGGCTTCTGGCACTTGTCGTTGGACCAGAATCTCTTTGTGGGCGGCGTTAACCACGTGGACCGGCTCCCCCTGGACCTCAAGTACAAGCCTTTCTTCGTCGGCTGCATCCAGAAGGTGAGTGTGGAGATGTTGCCCCTTTTCTGTCTTCTCCTTATGCTCCTTTTGTTCGCCACTTACAGATTGAAATCAATGGGCACTCGTTGGGCATTGTGGCGGAGGCACTGGGGGGCAGCAACATAGGCAACTGCCCCCACGCCTGCGTGGCCCGGCCCTGCGGTCCCCTGGCGGAGTGCGTTCCGCAGATGGAGACGTACGAGTGCCGCTGCAGCATCCACAACGAGCGCTGCAACAAGGCCGCCGAAGTGCCGCCCGAGCAGCTGCCGGAGCTGGGCATCATACACAAGTCCAAGGTGCTCGAGACGAAGGACAATGGCGAGGCAGTGAAGAAGGTTGCCGGCTTGGCGCACAAGAAGCATTCAAAGAAGCACAGGAATTTGCATAAGCCAACCCCTGCCACGAGCACGAGTACCTCCACTACGACAAGCACCTCCACCAGCACAACCGCAGCTCCTGAGTTGAATGAGGCAGGCACAGCGGGGGCGCTGAGCAACGAGGAAATCGAAGATGATATCATATTCCGCTTTGTGCAGCAACAACAGCAGCAGAAGGAGCTCAAGGAGAACCACCAGACGTCCACCACCACGGCCCCACTCAAGCCCAGACCCAAGCTCGCCGGAAAACATCTAGCTAGCAAGCACGAGCACCACCAGAAGCCCAACGCGGCCTTCGCCCGCAAGCTGAGTCGCCTGCCCACCCACTACGAAAGTTTCCAGACGAACCCCGACAGCGACATCCTCACCTTCGAGGACAACAACGATTGGGTGGCCAGCCTGCAGCAGCAGGAATACGCCGATGCCATGGCGGCATCCAGCCAGACGCCAACGAGTTACCAGCAGAAGGAGGAGGAGAGGGACAAGGCTCCTCACCCCAAGCTGAGCGATGACAACGACAACGAAGATGACGATGATGACAACGCCTTTGTGTTCGACGAGACGCTCTTCGACGCTTCGGACGGCACGGAGGAGTACCAGCGGAAGCAGCTGGCTCAGGATATGAAACGTATCATGTCCAATTCCAACACGCACTCCAGCCACAAGAAATCCGAGGTCCAGGCCCCCTTCCAGCCCAATCCCGTCCAGTATGCCGGTTCGCCCAACGAAGACTCTTCGCAGTCGCTGTACAGCGATGACTACAACGACGATGAGCTGTTGACCCCCGTGATGCAGGAGGACCCGCCAATCAAGGCGGATCAGCATGCCTCCAGCACACCGCAGACCCACACGGACTGGAGCTTGCTAAAGAAGTTCGACCTGTCCGCCGAGCATCAGTCGCAGGTGCAGAGCGTCCGCAAGAACTTTGGGGCCTGCTTCGCCGGCAGCGACAGCTACTTTCACTACAACGACGCGGACACCATGAGCCAGGTGATCAGCTACAGCATCGACCTCAATCTGCGCATCAAGACGCACTCGGAGAACGGCGTGATCCTGTGGACGGGACGCCAAGGTACGACGGAGCAGCACGACGACTATTTATCCTTGGGCATTGAGGAGGGGTAAGGATTCTGAAGGTTCTGTGCCAAGATCAGAGTTATAACTATGTGTGATCTTTAGATACCTGCACTTCCGCTATGACTTGGGATCTGGAGAGGTGGACATCCGGTTCAATGGCACCAAGGTCAGCGATGGACTGTGGCATCGAGTGAGAGCCATCAGGTAAGCTATAACCTCTATAATCCAGGAAACTTTATATTTAATTGTTATGACTGTTTGCAGGAACTCCCAGGAGGGCTATCTTGAGGTGGATGGCCGGAAGACAGCCACGCTTCGAGCGCCGGGTAAGCTCCGGCAGCTCAACACGGACACGGGCCTGTATGTGGGTAAGTATTCCACATATTAAGTACCTTTCTTCTGGAGGCTATAATCCGATTTGCATTTTATCAGGTGGCATGCCCGATGTGGGCTATTTCACGCACCAACGCTACTTCAGCGGCATCGT
This sequence comes from Drosophila parvula, assembly GCA_018904695.1. NCBI lineage: Eukaryota > Metazoa > Arthropoda > Insecta > Diptera > Drosophilidae > Drosophila > Drosophila parvula. The sequence continues at coordinate 162,040 of JAEIIG010033393.1, read as the reverse complement.
CGGCTGCATCTCGGAGATTGTGCTGGCCGGCCAGATGAAGCTTAACTTCGATCCCAACACGCTGGGAACGGAGCACAACGTGGAGACGGGCCTCCTATGAAACGCTGTACCGCACGCACGCCTCAAGACTTTTGATATCGACTAGTTTAATTGTTATGTTAGCCACACAAATGTCCTTTGTCGGTTTGTGTTTGTACAAATACGCTTTTAAAAACAAAAGAGCAGTGAACGAGGGAGGATTACAGGAGGATGAGCATTTTTTTACACCAGGAAAAGGAATGGAAACAGAGACGGAAATGGAGACCGAAGCCGAGAGAGCAGGATATACTATCTAGAAGGGGAAACATACTACATATTATATACAAGCATATTGAGTATATACAAAGGCATACACATAGATATATATATACATATATATATTTAAAGCAGAGGAAACAAAAAAACGAAAAACAAAGGGCACGCTTCGAATAGAGCCTGTGACTGTCAATACTTCAGAACGGAATAGTTTATATATAACTTTAGCGAAAAAAAATGGATTTATATATCGAAGGCGTGCAAGTCATATAGAATATGAAACGAAAGCGGAGAATCGGTAATCGGAGTAACCGAGCTGTCCATTTGCGCGATTAGCGATTAACAACTAACAATTAAAAGGATTAACGATCGGCGATAAACGAAATTCAATACCGATAGCGATACTTTAGTGTGTGGTCGCTTTTTTTGAACGAACCGTTACGCTTTTACACGCAAAGCTGCCATCTTTTTGTACCACACACACACCAAACACATATACACACACTACACACAGCTTACACACGGTTACAAATGCAAATATTGGCAATTCTTTCGTTTTTCGCATTGCTGTACCTTAAACTATATGAACTGTAAACTGTATAACTGTACATTCAGCACTATTTGGCGCTTCTTGGAAGGTCCAGTGTCCACAAACAAAAAAAGAAATGAAAAACAAAAACCAAAAATCGAACGAATCAAAGAGCGGAAAGCGAAGGATGTTAGAGAACGGAACAAACATATTAAGTGGTAAGTTAATAAATGTGTAGCGTGTACTAGCTCGTAAGTCGGCACACTCACACACACACACACAAACAACACTAACACACTTGCCTGCCTATATTAACTTTTATATCAATTAACAAAGAAATCGTAAGAGATACTAAAGACACCAAAGATACTTAAGACATACGTAAGGACACACAAACACAACAAACACCACTCAAAGGACACACGCTGAGCCAGAATTGAAACTTGAGAGCGATTTTTAACAATTTATACTACAAATACAATACAACAACACACCACAAACAACAAACAAATAAAGAAAACCAACAACAAACTAGCTAATGGAAACCAAAACAAAAAAAAACGAAAGCAAAGCAATTTAACAATCCCAATAGCGAAATTTTTAAAAAGCGAAGCAAACAAACAACTAATCCGAGAATAGCCTGTTGTAAAGGAAAGCTAACAGAGTATGGTAAATATAAACAAATATAACTGAACGAAAGGGAAACGTTTGTATTCGTCTTATGAGTATATAATTTTGTAGCTTAATGAGATAAACCACGTACATATGTAGTTATATATATACATCATAACACACATATGCGTAACTACATATACATACATATATGACTATGAGAACAACAACTATAGAAACAATGGCGTAAAAAAATGAATAAAGAAATCACAACCACCAATCAATGTAAAACTAAATTAAACGACATTCAATGTAGCTTATTTATATGACGAGACGGAAAAGTCGCAATTAGCTTGAGGCATTGAGAATATTTAATTTCGTACATTGGTTTGCAGAAAATAAACATAAAAAATGATTCTAAAAACTTGCGTTTTTATTTGAATTTTGGGTGCTCTTGGCGGTTAACCATTTGGAACTGGAACTGGTTCGGCCGATTAGCGGTTCCATTTATGATTGCATGCGCACGTTAATCAACACTATATTATATGAAGGTAAATTGTATAAGTATTTTAAAAATAAATAAAACTTAATTATTTGAAAATACAAAAAAAAATACACAAATGTGTATTGGCATCGTAAATTATCGTTAATTGAGGTAGCGAAAAGGCGAACGTACAAATTAAGTCCATCAATTAGTTGTTTTATCATATATTTAAGTAAATATTTTTATAATATCCAAGTAATTTAATAATACAAACAATACAGAAATACATTTTACGAATAATGATTTTATTTATATTTATAATAAATTTACAAATCTATCGCTACGCGCCTATCGATAGTTGGCTGGCTCTCTGGTGCATTTCAGCTTATTCCGCCAATGGTCGTACTGAAAAAGCTGCGGCCAACAACAACAACAAGAACATAACAACAACATCGTCAAGTGAATTTTTTTGGCCAACTCTCCGAGATTCAAGATACGAAAGAGACGAAAACGGAGTTTTTGGCGGATTGCGGAAGAGCAGCCTGACCACCAGACGCGGAAGTAGTAATCAAAAACCCAACTCGCCACCAGCCATGGCCGCGGTGCTGCCGGAGAACGCGGCCGAAATTGCTGTGGCCAACGCAATCAATAACATCAACGGGAATAATGCAAATGGAAATGGACGCAACAATCGGGTGCTGGCGGGCGGCGTCGGAGGAGGAGGCGCCGGATTAGGTGGTGGCGGACAGGTGAGTGTACACATGCTAAACCGGAACGGCACCCTTATCTTGACCCTGTTTTGACTTGCAGAACAACATGATGAACATGCGGGATCGCCTGTTCCACGCCATTTACTTTCGGGTGGCGGCTGCCTACGCGGAGCTGGTTCCACGGTGAGTGTCGTTGCCCCCTCCCGGTCTTATCTTTGCCGCTCTTTCTTATCAATATCTGTGTGGGTGTGGGTGTGTTCCAGGAAGGTGCAGCTGACCATAGAGTTCCTGCTGCTGGCCAAGGCGCTGCTGTTCTTCTTCACGCTCATCTACGTGCATAATGCGTTCATCAAGCATCCTTGCACCTGTCTGCAGGAGGTGCAGAACTGGCCCCGCGAGGGAGTCATCAGGCAAGGCGGAATCTCAGGTTGCTACTTATTTATTTAATGCTAATTATCTGTACTTATACTTGGCAGAGTGGAGATCATTCCGCATCTGGCGGAGAAGCGGGCCATTTGGCAGGGCATCAAGCGGGACCAGCATATAGTGCGCTCCTTAAAGGATTCTTAGTAGGTGCTCTTGAAATGTCATAGAGGATCAGGACTCATGTAGATCTGCTCTTATATTCAAGCTACTATGGCATAGGACCACAAACTCACGAGAATCACAACCAGCTGAAGCGTTACGAATCCATACTGGGCAGACTGGGCCTGCCCGTGCGTCCCACCTTCGCCTACAGCAACGAATCGCTGTACTACTACTTTGATGCCATCAATATATTGGACACCTATGACCATCCCAATGCCATACAGCTTAAGACCGAAGAGGATGATGGTGGGCTTTTGATTAGGCGTTATTTTTAATTGTTATTTATTAATTAAACACTTTATTTTGCATTTATATTCGCAGAAGAGCAGTACATTGTAGAGTACTCGCTGGAGTATGGCCATCTGCGATTGTCTTCTGCCACCAGAAAGCGACTGCATATCCCCGTGCTCACTGTCCAGCTGGATCCCAATACGAACAAGTGTTTCGGCGATAGGGTAACGCGCTATCTACTGAAAAGACTGCTGGGGTATGGCTTTAATCGGTTTCCTTAAATCAAACTTATTGAAACGCCTTTCTTGTCTAGCTACGATGACTTGCTAATGGCCTCTGTGCGAACCATTGCCGAGAAGGAGGAGAACAAGGGCTATCTGCGTAATGTGATCACCGGCGAGCACTATCGCTTCGTGTCCATGTGGTGGGCAGCCTGGAGCAGCTATCCCGCTGCTTTCTGTGTGATGCTGCTGTTTGTAAGAGACTTATTTTCTTTAATTTCGAATATATACTAATACAAACTCTGTTCTCCCTCAGACCTTTTCGGTATCCATGCTGCTTCGTTATTCGCATCACCAGATCTTTGTCTTCATTGGTAATTACTCTGCAGTACCCTATAACTAAAAGAAATCCCTTCAATACACTCTTTCTCTCTCTCTCTCTATCCTTATAGTGGACCTGCTGCAAATGCTTGAGTACAATGTGTCCGCCAGGTTTCCTATAGCTCCCCTGCTAACGGTCATTCTGGCGCTCGTAGGTGAGCATAAAGGCGTTGGAACTAATTAATTTGCATGTCCATTAACCGTGTGTTATCTCTTTGCTGCAGGAATGGAGGCCATTATGTCGGAATTCTTCAACGATACCACTACGGCCTTCTACATCATACTGATTGTGTGGATAGCGGATCAATACGACGCCATCTGTTGCCATACGAGCATCACCAAGCGTCATTGGCTCAGGTGCGTACATACCTACACACTCTCTACACTGGCAGCAGTCTCAGGTTGATTTTGTTGTTGTTGTACTTCTCCTTTTCCCTGTGAAATCGTCCGTGGACCGAACAAATGACAAATTCAATTACATTAAGTCTGCAATCCTTTCCAGCTTCTATGCTGTTCCGGCCATAGATAATAGCATCCAGCCGGACATCTTGCCCCTCCCATTCCCACCTCCCCCCGTCATCAGCACTTAACAGTTCATTTCGTTCGGTTTCGCATATTTTCCTTCGTTCAGCGTATTTTACACTCCTTGCCCAACCTCGGGAGTCCCGGTTGTTATTTGAAAATTAACTTGGCTTGCGCAAGCCTCCCCCGGGGCCATGAACAAATCGACCAGTGGCCATCCCCTTCGCCTGGAGGGTGGGTAGTGTGCCACCCATCCACACACATACACACACTCACTCACACAGATACCGGCAAACAGAGAATTTCATCACTTAAGTCAACAAGCGTAACCCAAGCGCCAAGCCAGCTCCCAACCAACTGAGCCGCGCCATTAGCAAACATTTAAATAAACTCGCTTCTTCATAACACAGAAAAAATGGGGGAACTATGCGGAAAAGCGAAGGAAATTTAGAGCCCGGCTCATTCCCGTTCGATCGACATTAATGACCATGCACGTCAGGACAGGACAGGACCGGACAGGACAACCCCATCGTTTCATAACCCATCCCCCAAAAAGCGTAGCTACTTTGCGGTTTATTACGCGCACTTTGCATAATTGAGAAGCGGCGGCCGCAAAGAAATTATTTCTCCTTTTTTTTATTTTCGGCAACTCTCGGGCATACTCGGGCATCAATTTCCACGATGCGCCGACGAAGGGACCATCAATAATTCAAAAAGACACTCGAAAATTCCCTTTTTAGCAACGGGCTGTCCGTCCGTCCGTCCGTCGGGGCGCCTTGATTATGAATTCATGTGCATGCATCCGTCCTCAATCACTGGCCTCGTCTTGCTTGCGGTGTTGATTTTGCGTAATTTGCGCTGAATTAAATGGCTATCAGGCGTCCCTCCTTGAAGACCACTTGTCGTATTTATATTCATTAAAGATTCATCGACGCGAATGATTTTAAATGCTTGCGGCCTCTGTTTGCCCAGAGCTTGTCGCGGAATTGTTATGGAAATAGCAATGGCAGCAGTAGCGGCAGCGGCAGCTGGGAAATGGCCAGACGCCGCCATGTCCTCAATTAGCAGGAAGCTTTTCGCCCGGTGTATGTGGCACACAAATTAACAATTTATGAGTGAAATAAGGAGCAGCCATTGAAGGCCTTTGCTGTCGCTCTCAAATATCTGAGAACCGAAATGAAAAGGTAGTCCGGATGCCAGTTATAGTTTCCATACGCATCGAGACTACTAATCTGGGCTGTGACGTGCTGCTCTTGGCCAAAAGAAGTATCTTTTGTGTCTGCCGGCCCTTGGAGTTTCGCATAACTCATCATTTGCTCGCCCGGAGATTGTCAAACTTTTTGTGTGAGGCAAAAACTTTTTGAATGAAAAAATATCCAATTGCAATGTGTGCATGCGCCGGTTGAGAATCCTTTTCTGTGCAATTGAATGGCAAACAATATTCGATGTTTCGCCTGGTCTAGGTGGCTCTAGAATGGTTGAAGGTTCCAAGCTCCTCCTGGGGCAGCTGCTTGGTCCTTGCTTTAAGTGAAATTAATTCAGCGAAGGGTCTCCTTCGCTGGCATGTGTGTGCCATATGGACAGGACACTCCGCTGGAACCATAAATGCAGGCATCTGAGTTTCACCCTCTGCCCGCGTGTGTCTGCAGGGTGTGTTTTGTGCGGGAGCATGTGTGTGAGTGTGTGTGCTTTCGTACGGTTTAATTTTGCTGTTATTGACTGCCCCGGGCGGTAAAAGGGGTTTCCGGGACTGTTTTTCTATACCCTAGCACCGGGCAATATAAATTGGAGTATCGTAGATTGTATATTATTTTTGTAGGAAGTATCTCGGGGTTTCAAGGTAGCTACTCATCCTTTACTCTGAAAAAGCATCATCATAAGCAGAGTTCTGCTCCTGAAGGTATATCATAGACTGTATATGCACTAATCTCCAATATTAATAGGAATATTAGTACGTTTATAAATTGATTGCAACAAAAATTCTCAAGTCTGGATTCTGTAACACGCTCATTTAAATAGGACTACCATCGTAGCGATCAAACGAGTCAAACACAAAATTAATTAATTAATTTATAAGTCCTAGACTTGTAGCGTTAGGAATTCGATTATTAATAAAAATACAAATATAAGTATGTACATAGATAAATATAGTGGAGTCTGTCTTTATTCAGATGATATTATGGGGACTAGACCTTGACCTTAAGTTGAGTACAACCGAATATAGAAAAATGTACGCCTTTATGCCCAATTAATATAAGTAATAAATGCTTAAAAACTCTTCCTTTTGATCTTATTTGTAACCTATATTTTTAATCTGAACATTGTTGCTAGGTTAGTTTTACAGTCTCTTTCTCTTCCACCACGAAATCTCTTCAGTAAACTTTGCTCTTTCGCTGTTTTCTTTCGTTATTTGTATATTTTTACCTCACTTTTTAACCTTAAATTGAGTCGATTCTTAAGAATGATTATTAATAATATAAGCTAATTGATATAAATATTTCGTTATCGGACGTGTTAATCTGCTTACACACTCATTAACAGTTTGCTTATAGTTCTTCACCTACATTAGGTGCCTTCTTTTTGAAAATCACGAGTAAATGGAATTTCCCTTTCTCTAGAAAAGTTGTTAAGCATACTGCCAAGTTTGTTATGCTACTGGTAAAACTGGTTTAAAATTCTGAACTCCTTGCTGTCTCAGTACGCCTGGTTGGGTATTTAAAACTTCGGTTTTCTAAATATAAAGCCTTCCCCTGTTGCTAGCTTTTGGCTTGGCGCTGCTGCTGTTGTTGGTCCTGCGGTTATGGGTTACAGGGCCGGGATTGCTTGTTCTGCTGCTTCCTTCCTAACTTCCTGTCTGCCTGCCTGCTTGCTTGCCTGCCTGCTGGTGGTGGAGCTCCTTCTCGTGATCCTTCTGCTCCTGCTTCCGTATTTGCTAGCCTGTTTTTGCGGTTAACTCGGTCTGCGGAAGGCAGGCAGTCAGCCAAGGCCCAAGCCGGCTGGCATTGAAGTAAGCATACAAGACAAACAAGCCGACGGCGCTTTTCGCTTTTTAGCTGCGTCCCAGAGAATTTCCCCCTCCCCCCCATACGGTATTAATTTCATTGCATAGACTAATTTGTGTACTTAAACTTTGCTAAAAGTTGCAATCAACGTGAATTGCAAATGGTTGAATTGCAGACGGCAGTTTGGAAGCTTAAAACTGTCAAGTGGCCCCACCTCACGACTGTCGAACGTGGCAACAAAGCCACCATCTCCCAGGCCCATCCACAGCTCCGATTCCAGCTTCCAACTCTAGCAGCTTCTGCTTTTAGCCAGCCAACAAACTAACCTTGTGAACTTCCTGTCAATTGCCTTCAATTCATTCTAATTGACTTTTAAGGGACTTTAAAGTCATCAAAGGAACGCCCGGCCCTGCCTCGCTTGGCTCCTCTTAATCGCCGTTTAACGAGGCCGCCAAGCCAGCCCTAACTACCGGCTTCCATACTGGCTGGGAGGAGTATAATAAGCCCCTGACACCCAACTTTCAACCCATCCCAGCAGCCCTTTCTGTTCGCGCCAGCTTCTTATTTTGCCCTGTGGCTTCTTGCGGCGCGTAATGCTTCTTTTGTGCTTAAATCTGGTTGCCAGGCACGGGGCAGACGACACGTATTAAATGAGCTGCAAACGCACAGGAAAAAGCTAAAAGAAACACCTGCCGCCTGCCTGTCTCCCAACCGCCTGCCAGCCTTTCCGCCAGTTCTGCCTCCGCCTTGCCCGCTGGCTACGAATCCGACTTGAGTCCTGCGCAGATTGTTTGTCGCGCCGAGAAGCTGGCGAGGAAGCTGTCGCGCCGAGGCCAAAGGACCAGTGCTGTCAATATTTCATTATTTCATTATTAGGCACAAAAGATCGGACCAAGTGGGGGCTGAAATATATAATATAATATGGTCAGTTTTAAGTCTTATTTATATAAATCTTGATCTGAAGTTGAACAGTGATTTGGAGCTGATCTTAGTCTTGAATAGAGCGTCATACAATTTTCATTCTTATACAGGAAAGTTTACTAAAAGTAAGGTATATACTTTTACTAATAAAATGTATGATTATTTTACTTGAACAATGATAAAGTATATATATTCTGGTTTAATATAAAGTTTATATAAAATATATCCTTAGTCGTTCTCTTGATCGTCTTCCGGATTCCTCTTCTTTACTCATTTTCTTTGCTTCCCCTTGCTCTTAAGGTTGTCGCCTTTACTCGTTGCTTTTACTCGTCGCCGTTACTCGCCGGTTTGCTACCTCACTCGCCCGTTTCATTGACTGTGTTTTAGGGTTTCTTGCTAATCCTATACATGGATATAAAATTATTATTAATGATGCCAAACAACAATGATATTAGAGCTCTACAAGTGATTTTATTGACAAAAGCTTTCAAAATTTAATTAAAATAGAATATCATTAGCATTGCTCGCGTTGCTCGTCACCTCTACTCGTCGTTCTCTCGCTCTCAAGATCGTCGTGTTTACTCGTCGGTTTTGCCTCTCAAGCTTGTCGTATTTACTCGTCGTATTGCCTACTCGACTACTCGCTTGCTTCAATGTTTGTTTTCTAAATTATTCAAATTTTATTTAAAATTCTTAACCATTAAAGGTCAGATTACCAAACAGACACATATTTGGCATACTTTCAGGCATACTGAAAGCCCTTAAAGTAAGTACAAAATCTAACCAAAATCAGGACGAATCGACAGCACTGGCAAGACATCGCCTTGGTGGCATCAAAGAGCAAAATGCCAGGCACAATTCCCGGGGTGGAAAGGGTGAAAAGGGGTCAGGTCGTCGGTTACAGTAGCGCGCCTCAAGTAGCTGCCTTCGTCTCCGCTTTCGTCCTGTTGTTTACACGCTTGTTACGCTAACAAACACACGGGCCATAGCTGTGCTATATATATAGATATATATAGGGACCAAAAGACCATATAATACATATATATATATTCGCTGTGCCATTGTTGCCGCTGCTCGGTCTCAAAGGTGGCCACCGTGTCGGCGGGTTAGCCTCAACGTCAACGGCATCGGCAATGGGTACCATGGCCCCGGGAAATCGGGGCGAGGAGCTGGGCAAAAAGGCGGGTAGCATTTTCATTACGCTTTGCACTCCTTTGGCTGTTTTCGTGTTGATTGAGATCATGTTACGCAAAGTATAATTGCGTCAAGTTTGTTTTTCTGCCATAACTTTTGTCCAACCGCGCCGAGCGCCGAGCAGAAGTGGCCACCCGAAAGGGGGGAGGGTTTGGGGTGGTGTTTAGAGGGTGGCATCCGTGCCTCCCCTGGCCGTGTCGTTGGGCGTATCCCCTAACCAAGTGGGTGTTGTTCAAAGGTGCAGTTGATGAGTGTTCATAACGAGGCAAAATCGCTTCATTGTTATACGCTGCTGCCTGCCTGCTACCGCCTCCTCCTCTGGCCTGTCAACTTGTGTGTTTGTGCTCCGTTTGTTTCAGTTTCAGCTTGTTGTTTGTTTGCCAACATGGCGTATGCGCAACGTGCCTTTGTCTCCTTACTGCTGTTTGCATATGTATGCGCCACGCTCTGTTCCAATTTATGCATGAAAATGGGTCGTTTTCACGCATTTAGAGGCAACAGGCAGCAGGACACATTGTGTTTGCCGGGCAAATACTTCACTTTTTTCTGATATTTCAATTAAGTTTCGAGTTGCATTGCCCCTCCTAATCGAATTCATAACGCTGCCAGGCAGCAAGAGCACTCACAGCAAAGATATGCAATCCCATATGCAAATGCTATTAAAAGCAGCTACACAGCAAAAGTGCTTACAAGCTCATTGAGCACTTTAACTATTACCAGGACGCCTCGTCCTTGCTCCCTGCCACCCTGTGTGCCTGTGTGCTGCCAACAAATAAACACTTATGACGCAGATCGGATCACACACCGTCGCTGGAAGAAGGCGTCAGTAACAACAGAGCAGAGCAGGTTGAGCCAAGGTGCTTACTTAACTACGCTCCTCCGACTCAGACACATGCAACAGTTGTCTTATTTGCCATCCTATCCCTGCCCTGTCCACCCACTTCCGCTCGCCCTCAGTCCCTCTCGGTTCGAAGGATATGAAAGCCAACAGTATTTGCCTGGCTCACATCCGTCCTGCCATCCGTCGCACACTGGTCCGATGATGTCTGCGAAACTGATTGGGATATGGCAGTGAAGGCTTTGTTGTTTTAATTAAAACTACGAGTAGTTTAATTTTGATATCTGTTTTGCAGGGGGATGGTTACTATATTATATACTGTATATGTCTGACTTTGATGTGTAATAACACTTGGAGATTGAGTTTATGAAATAAATAAAGGATGAAGTGAATAATAATAATATATAATATGATTAGTAAAGGCTACCGAACCCAAGAACAACATATTTGGCCGCTTTGAGACCTATGTTCTCTAAGGGAACTATTTAGATGATATATAATAAAATTAATATTGAAAACATTAATAATTATAATAGTAGGTAACACATTTTAAAACATCTCAGTGAGATAGTTTTCTCGCACTTACTATACTCTTTTTTCTACATTTATGTATCGATATATCAAAACTTTGACGCGAAAGCCGATATATAAATCCTCCAAAAGAAGTTGTTCTTTGTGATGGTAGAAAATATGAATATATTGATATATAAATCAATATTTCAATGATGGTACATACATCGATATTCTGTTTGATGTATAAATCGATTTATCGTTAATATAATCCGTAATATGTTTCGATAATATCGATAGTTGTACGTTAAATGCGAGATTTTGTTTATATTTTAAATCTTTTCATCATTTCGATATGAAATTGAGCTCGATATTTTGGTCGATATATCTTATGATATGACTTTTTCTTCGATAAACATGTTTAGTTAGGAGTTAAGGAGTTGTCCGCTGAACGAGCTGTTCCTCAAAGTCGCTGCCAGAGCAAGCCGTATGATAATGCAGCCTGTCAGATGGGGATTTCGTCGCTGTCAGTGCACTGTGCCATGCCCGAGGCGCTGCAAGGCGATGTGGTGTAATGTGGTATGTGGCAAGGATGAGTACGGATGAGTTGGTTGGGGCCGAGGGGTCAGAGTCACAGGAAAGGGTAAAGGATGCGGGAACAACAACACAGGCGGCGTTGGTGCTTGTCAACGCTACGCTACATTAGGAAAGCGAATGAAACGGAAACGAACGGGCGATAAGTGTTGTCTACGTGTCTGCAGCTCGCACTTCCACTTCCACATCCGTTTCCCCGGGACTAGGACAGCCCGAGGGGAGCAGGGGAAATTGAGGAAATTGCCGGCAAGCGTTTGGCGGGGGATGTGTCCATAATGCTCAATGTGCTCGCTCCTCGGCTTGCGCAATGCCCTGGAAAGGCTTGCTAAATAAGTGTCGTGTGTCTTCATTTGTCGCCGTTGATATTGATGTCGGCGGAGTGTCCTGGAGTGTGTGTGTGTTGTGTTGTGTGTGTGCACAATCAACTCGAATTAAATTCAATAACATAACTCAATCATGGAACCCCAAAACCCCGGCGCTCTAAAAATAAATTAAAGTCGAATTCCGCCAAAGGACCGACCTCGGTCCGGTCGGTTGTCAGGCTGTGTCCATCCGGCTGGCTGTTTGTCCGCTCGGCCATTGCTTATCAATGGAGGAGTCGCCTTGGCTGTCATTATTGTTGCTTCTGTTGTTGTTACGGCCATCCATTGTGTTTTTTATTTGTTGTCTTTGGCGAGCAACAATTCAACTAACAGCGCCAGCAATTATTTATATTATTAAATCCTCTTGAGTGTTTTTTCTAGCGTCCTTCCTTCCTTCCGCCCCTTCCGCTCCTTCGGCTATTGTTGTTTCCGTTTCTAGCCGCGTCCTGTTGTCTTGGCAGTTTTGATATTTGTCCGCCTCGGCTACGGTTACTTGTTACTCTTATGTCATGGCCCGTGTGCTCCCATCCATCCGCCATACGTCTGACCCATTTCTCTGCAACTTATACCCAGCACACCCCCCCAAAAAAAAAACAGAGTAAACGTCTTGGTGAAAAAATAGAAAAGTAGAAAAACAGAAACCAATATGTTTTCGCTTTTTATTTCTGTCAGCTAAATACCATTTTGTCGAATGGTAATCATGATAGCCCCCCCGTCCTTGGAACACATCAACCCCCAACCCCCACCACGCGATCGCCAATGTTTGATGAGGGTTTTTCGTAGCCTCACGCACCAATTTTTGGCAGCTTTAAAGAAAATACAGAGAGTGAAAAGATTGCTTATGGTCTGTGTGCTTTGGTTTCCTTAGATTGCTTCTCATTGTCCTTAAGTGCTTTTGACACTTGTGACGCAGCGGGAGGGAGAGAAAGAAAATGTATCACTTCGGTTTTCACACAGTTTGTACGTTCGACTCAACCCGTATAAAATCATTCGATTCCTCTCCCAAGACCACATGAAAATAAATTTAGTTAATAAGCGATTTTTTTTTTGTTTTCCTGCGATACCGCTTTATTTTGTTCGAAGAAAAACTATGTTCGGCTCTCTCAGAGTGCAGCTAAAAAAGAACTCCCGTTCGCTACTCCTTTTACCTTCTCCCAAAACATGGAAAAAGAGCGGGAGATGGAGAGAGAGAGTAAAATGACGTCTGGAGAACGAAACCCCTCTCGCAAGTCAAGAAAGAGCACATTAGGATAAAACCCCAACTGAGAGGTTCTCCCTATTCCGTTTTCAATAGAGTACGCAGAAATAGAGTTTTAAGAACTTTGAGTGAAACGGGAACCCCCATATGCGAGCTAAATTTGAAATATGTAACTTATTTTCACTTAAATTTTATATACTTATAAACATAGAATATTTGAAAATGTTTATTTATTTATTTTTTACTTTATGTTTATTTCCAACTCTTCCTTCCGCCATATTTTGCTGTCACTCCTTAGCACATCTATGGCTTATGAGCTTGTGATCAGAGTACCAGAAAAGGACAATCAAGTTCCTTGTTGTCCAAAAGAATTCCAATCAAAATCTCACTCAAGTTCAAATTTCTTAGTAATTAAACAAATTCCACTCTTACTTTACTAATTTAAAAACAGTCAAGTTTAATAATAGATCTTCAAGATCCGTTTATTTCTAACAAGTTTTGATTAAATCCAACACTGGCAAGGTGGTGATATCCTGCCAAGCCACAAGAGTGAGAGCATCATCATCCTAATCCCATCCCAAATAAGTGACTGCCAAAGTCAATCTCTGCCCGCATTCGTGTGACGATTGTCTAAAAATGCTTCTTTCCTTTTTCTGTGGCTCCTCGCAGGTTCTTCTTCCTGTACCACTTCGCGTTCTATGCGTATCACTACCGCTTCAGTGGACAGAACAGGACGCTGGCCCTGCTCTCCTCGTACCTCTTCACCCAGGTGAGTATGGCCTCATGGCCCCCATAGCCATGGCGTAACCATGGCGAATAATGAATGCGTTATGCAACGACGCTGCGACAATGATGGAAACGAACTACGGCCATGTTTACGCCTGTCAAGTGCATGACAAATTGCCATTCTGATGACTGCTTCGGATCCGCCATTGCCATTGCCATTGTGGCATTGTTTCCAGCCGGGATGCTCACGTGCAGACCGGGACCCGGCTCACGTGCTCGGCCAACCCGTGGCATAACGTCTCATCCTCTCAGGCATCCGTGCTCCCATATATCTGTCTGAACTCTGGTCCTCCGTTTTTCTGCCTTTTTTCCTTTTTACAGCACTCGATGGTGTTCTTCTTTCATCGCTATGAACTGCCAGCCATCATGGCCCAGCACCAGGTCTTCGTCATCACACGCAACCAAGGGGCAGCAGCAGCAGCCGCCGCAGCAGCAGCAGCTCGGGGTGGCGAGGCCCCAGCTCCAGCTCAGGGTGAACCAAGAGCACCCGTCGTCGCCGGCCAGCAGGCGGCCATGCAACGTGCCCGCCTCATCGTGACGCGACTCTTCAGCCAACTGGCAGCACAGCGCCAGCAGCAGCGACAGCAACAACAACAGCAGCAGCAGCAGCAACAGCAGCCAAATCAGCAGCAGCCGGAGCCGCAGCGTGCACCTGGACCCACTTATGCCGTCGGCATGGCCTTGGCCAACCTGAGACGACTGCCCGTGGTGGGACAGTGGCTGCAGGGGCGCGAGCAATTCGCCACTGTGCGTCGCGTCTTCCTGGGACACGGCGGCAACGGGCGGCTGATGCAGGTCCACCTGCAGCGCATCAACGTGGCCGACATGCAAGATATCCAGGGTTTGCGCAATCAAATTACTGCGGCCATTGCGGCAGCGGGAGCGGGAGCAGGAGCAGGAGCCAGGTCTGATGAACCGAGCGGCGCCAACGGCGATATAGCATCAGGATCATCGCCAACAGGAGCTGCTGCAGCAGGTGAGCTTTGGCGACATTCCTGCCCTTAATTGAGTGGAGCCGGCACACTTCATTGCCTTTCACATTGAGGGCTTAAGCTCTTAACTTTTGCGGCAACCATTTGCATACCCTTTCAGTGGGCGTAGGGCTTGTTATTAAAAGGATGGTAGTTACAGGACTCTTTTTATATAAGGGGGGGATCCAGAAATCATTTGGATTAATGCAGCAACATTTTACATCGTAAAAAAACTAATTTGCATTGAACTTAGTACCTGGAAATTTTCATAACATCATTTTAGACACCTTTTTAGTGTTTAATAACTATAGGTAAGCTTTAAAGCAGTGATGCCCACACGCATGCATTGATTAACTTATCTAGACTAGTATTTGTGTGAGTAAGACCCTGCTGTCTTTGCCGACGGCATACGAATGATTACACTGTTTGGTGTGAGCAGAGCTTGGGCAGCGAAACTTGTGAACTCGCGAGTCTATCTGTAGGGCATCACTGCTTTCACGGCATTTGCTTCATTTATTGTCTACCGAGAAATTACATTATATTTACACTTGGCTTACTTCACTTTCCAATTTAGAGTTCTTTCAGTGCCACATTTCACGGTGCAGCATTCCGTGCGGTTTTCCTTTTCCTCTTGCCCTCTTTGAATGCAGTTTATATTTTGTTAATAAGGAGTTGCTCTCAAAGGATAAGTGCCAACTGTTTAAGTTGAATCTCTTCCCCAATATTAGCTTCATTTTAGAATATCCAAACTTCGCCTTGGTCCTGCCACTTGAATTTTTATCCCGACTGCGGAGCAGATTTCGTTGCCATGAAGTCCTCCTTTTTTTGGTGTGTGTATGTGTGTGTATGTGCTTGTGTGTGAAATCGTTTGGAAGATAAATTCAAATTTGAATTCCACTCGACAAACGGGCCAATCCCCTTGCCCTCCGCCATGTGTGTGTGTGTGTGCGAGTTGGTAACAACCAAACAAGCAATACAAATAACAGATTCAGTGGCAATAAATGCCAACGAGAAGCTCTGCAGGATGTAGGGAAGGAGGAAGAAGAGCAGGAAGTGGCTGGGTGGGACGCCAAGGAAGCCCTCAATTTTGGAGTTTGGAGAGAGAAGAACATTCAATAGCCGGGGAAGCATCCAAAGCTGTTCTTTACGGCTGTCTGTGTCTGTCTGTATACAATAATCGTAATATGCATGAAATTATTTCTCAATTCGCAGGAAAATATTCACTGTAAATGTTTCGCTTGTCATTTCCTGTTTTATATTCACTCTGCCTTCGAAATTCCCTGCATATTTCAGATGTCGAAACAAATCAGGGACGCAAGCAGCCGACAGAAGCAGCAGCAGAGGCAGCAGCAACGGGCATAAATGATGCAGCAGCAGCAGCAACAGCGGCAGCGGCAGCAAAGGGAGCGGAAGCAGCTCAGGACAAGCCGGGTCAGGAGCTGGAGTTGGAGATGGAGCTGAAGCTAGAGCTCAAGGTGGAGCCCAAGCAGAAGCCCCAACCGGATGGAGAAAGAGGGGCTGGCGTGTCCAAGACGCTGGAAAATCTAAATTCCGTTGCGGCGGATATTATAAATATGTCGGATAAAACTACGAGTGCAGTAGGAGCTGGGGCAGCGGTGCCCCATCAGACCCTGATCCACACCCACGCCAATGCCCATGTCCATCACGGCCAGCCAAAGGCGAGGCAATTAGAAAATAATTTGCCAGAGTTGCTGAAAGCATCATCAGGTGAAAAGCAAAGCTGCCCACTGCCACTGCCAGCGCACAGCATTATTATGAATGACCAGCAGCAGAAGCAGCAGCAGCAGCAGCAGCAGCAGCCGTGGCGGCAGAAAAACAAACAGGACGAGGCCGAGGACGAGGACGCGACAGCGGCAACAACATCAGCAGCTGCCATGTCAAAACAATCCTCGGAGCCTGAAGCGGCTGAGGTAGGAGCAATAGCTACGTCTACAGTCGGGCCAATGATGGATGACAGGCAAACAGTTGATTTTATAGAAGGCGACAGCCCAACGTCGGCAGTAAATTGCCAACTCAATGTTGGCACAAACCACAAGGCACTGGAGGAGGGGCAGCAGCAGCAGCGGCAGCAACAACAGGAGCAGCAGCAGCTAATGAAAACTTCACAACATACATCAAGTCAAGTGACAACAGCAGCAGCAGCAGCAGAAACGGCAACAGAATAAGCCAGGCATTAGTGGCAAGGCCCCCGAACCCCGACAAACAAAAAATAGAAAGCCCAATTCAAACGCAACCCCAATCCCGAAAAAAAAGCGAAGCAAAAAGCCACAAAGCAAGATGTTATACATAAAGCAGCTAGTAAATTTTTAGATAATTTGTCTGGTGTACTTATGTCCGGAGATCAGCCACAGCTCGTCGCACCGGCACCCACGCCCAAATGTGTGTGTGAATGCGTCCTGGATGGGATTGGGGGAATGCATGGATGGTTGGATGGATGGATGGATGGGTGATGAGGGGCGCCGTGTGAGAACGTGCCTTGAGCTCGGACTGGAAGGAGAAACGATGAGAAATGGGAACGCGTAGTTGACCTGCTTGCACTTGCAGGCAAAGTCTAGATATATATATTAATAATAATAATGTTGCTCGCCTTTTTAATTAGCCAAATACGTGAGAAGCCGCAACACATGTACGGATACGGATACGGATACACGGATATACATACAACACAAACATGCACACCGCAAGCTAGTCGCTTTTTAAACTTAACTTCACTCTTTCCCCCACGCCCCCATATTTTGTTTTGCCTTTCTTCCCTCTTATTTTTTTATTGAGAAAAATGCGTTGAAAATTTTTAATTAACTTTCGAGCTGCCTTTTTGCCCGGACCCAACTCTACCACCTAGCACACGCCAACCGGACGGACAAACAGCCGGGAGCTCTTCCGGCCGATAACCAAGCCGATGCCTGCGCCTCGGCCTCTTTGGCTAAGCGCCTTTAAACATTAACTTTATGAAAATGCCATTTGTCAATTGTAATATAATATTTGAAGGAGTTCTCATTTAAAATTTGTATCTCATGCAGAAACCACTAAGAGAATACTGTGAATATTCATCAATAAATATCGTTGAAAGTTTGTAAAAAAGATGGCAATATCCATAATTGAACTCCGATTGAGTCAATGTTCATTAACTGTTTGTTTTCATCTCGTTTTTGTTTTTTTTTTGGTTAAGTACAACACAGTGTTTTTGGTCTGAGATAGTGTGAGTGTGAGGACAACGACGAGGACATGTTTCTAGGACTAATTTAAAAAGCAATTGATGCCCGCGATCGGTTTATAACTCTTAACTTTACACCCTAAACTAATATACTAGTAGCTATGACTATTTGCTATTGCTAAAAAAAAAAAACAATGTTATTTCTTAATGTGTATACAAATAAATATACGACACAAATCAATGTTCATAATGTGTGTAATTGTTGTTGGGTATGGGAGTTGGAACAGGGCCAGCTGGATCTTGGTTTGGATTTCCGATGAGTCTGAAAATGGTTAACACATTTGCATAAATGTTAATGGCCTGGCCTCGCCGGCAGTTTAATTTTTGACTGGAACACAAACAAATTATGCCTGATTTGCATATTTCCGCCTTATAAACTAAGCGAGCGAAACCAATTCGGGGTTGTCAGTGCTGATAGATTTTGTTCGGATAATGATTTTGATAAAAGCCAAGGGATGGATACCAAATTAAAGAGAGAAAGCATCCCTAATGAGTTAATGTCGCCTTTTATATGCTTAAACTTTAATTGAATGTGCCAAGTTAAGACTTTACTTTACTTTTTTTTTTGGGATGTTTATTTTAGTCGACTTTTTCGCATTTTGACAGGCCACAGAAACATCGAATGTTTTCAAATCACTTCAAACGCTGTCCAATAGTGTGCTACAATATGTTGGAACGTTATTAAACTTAAAATTGTATTTAAAGCAACATGCTTAGGCTTTGAAAAACATTTCAACAATTTATTAAGGTTTTGAACAGATTTTAATGTAGAGATTGTCTGGTAAATGGATTTTATCAAGCTATTTTCTATCAGGAAGACCACAGGAAACGTGGAGTCTTTAAAAGAATTGTGAACGCAGTCCAAAAGTATGCAACAAATTGTTACACCATATAATTTGCAAACATTAAGACACCGTTTCTATTAATTGTACGTTTAAAGCGATTTCTATGACAGTTATTATAAGTATGTTGTAAAAAAACAATCAGAACTTAAACAGATTTTATTTAAGACCCCGTGGATACTGATTCCATAATATTATTATTATCCAGCAAATTCTAACTGAAAGAATAGTCTTCTAGGTTTAATAATTTTCCAAAGATGAATTAAAGAGTATTGGAAATATTTGGAACATCCTTGTGCATCCTTGTGCCATCATCTCTGTTATTGATGACTATAGGTACACGTTTTTTTTTTCGCGGACCGCCTCAAAAAAAGTTTTCAGCAAAATATGTAAATAAAACAATGCAAATTCGGAGAGTAGCAACTCCTGATGCTGCTCCTGCTGCGCCTGCTCCTCCTGATGATGCCCGGCACCCTGCCCCTAGCAACTTGTGCTGTCAGTGCGCATTTCTTCCAGCTCGCTGATGTGAGCACGCCAAGTAACTTACAATAATAAACAGCGGGTCGTCGTCGGCGGCATCGTCTTGTGTCGTATGTTCGGAGTTGAGCGACTAGCAGACAGGAGCGGGGACATCCAACGCCTCACCAGGACGATGACGAAGTGGAGGTGTTCCAGGGGCAGACAGCCCGTGACAGCCGGAACATTCCGGAGAGATCCCATCAAGAGATGGCGATGGTCGTCAACCCGATGGAGTTGGGGGAAGCCATACATATTTATTATGTCGCAAGTACTCGACGACTGCCTATATGAGCAACGTGAGCTTCCTTTGATTAACATCTTTATCAATATTTTCTTATTATTTGCTCATTTCATCAGAGGGAGGGCAGCGCCGGCAACTTTTCAATAAAAGAAGAAGCTGGCAACTGACAGCGGAGAAGAAAAAAAAAAAAGAAGAAAATAAACAAATCATTTGCATCTCATTAATGCAAATCACACACATACCCCAGTATGGTGGGTGTGTGTGGGTGTGTGTTTTAAAAGGCTTGTCAAGTTCCCAATCCCACAGTCTCTGCCAGAGCCACCCCGCGGCGGAATCTCTTCCACGCTTAAAACCCAACCTACAGCTATAGCTCCAACTCCCCCGATCCCTGGAAAACCCCCCAAGGAAGCTGTTAATCAGAAGTCAAACAAAGTGGTGTCTACTTTCTGTGATTACAAGCAAAACATTTTAATTGGCTCTTTATATATGTTTCCACAGCAAACATGGCTCAAAGGCAAACACATAAAGGCTTAAGCCCCCCGAAAATATACCAAATACCCCCCACGTATGTGAATGATAGATATGTTAGTTATTTTTTTGGGCAAAGAGCCCGCGGGGCGCACGGAAATATCCGGGAATCGTAATTGAAATTGCAAAAATACAATAAACCAGAAACTAGGGCACAGTTCAAAGTTATATCACATCACTATTCATATTCCTTTTTAATACAGGAAATTCCTTTAGCAACTGCAGATACATATGTACGTGTTGAATTTATGTATATTTCAAATGTTGTTAAATATTATTTAATGGGCCAGCTTTTGAAAAAGGCTTAAGAAATTCACCTGAATTAATTATATAGATATTTACATAGAACTCGGAAATAGTAAGGGGAGAATGTTCCCAGTCTAAGCTTATTTTTCAATGAATTACAATTCCACATAATTCCAGGTATAGTATTATCAAGTAATAGCTAGGAAATTAATATTTGGCTTCTAAAAGAGAGGAAGTTATTTCCTTTAAATTTCATTTATTTAGTTTGTCAAAAGAAATCCCTAATATATTTCACTTTAAACAGAAAAACCTTTTTCTCTTTTAATTAGTTGTAAGTTACTTTTTCTTCGCTATAACCTGAAATTGTGTAAATTGCTTAAACTTATCTTTAAGTATTTCAAATAAGTATTAAGGTGTGCTACAGAAAACACTAAAGTTGTTTAAATCCATAAAAAGATGTCAAAAATTATGCTGTAATATTTTTCATTGTTTAAAACTAATTTACACGGAATTTGGCACTTCAGAAATATCATTGCATACTTTTAGACACTAATTTAAAGGATTTTAAAACGTTCATTCTATATATAATATATATAGTTTACATCTTAAATCTGGTTTGATTTAAATTACTATTTTTTTTAATAAAACAAAAAAGAATAATATTATCAATTAGATTAATTAGAAGCGAGTAAGCAAGCTACGCCGATAGAGCTTGACCATGAAATACCTGGTACCTAAAGCATTATGTGTTAAACTCAAAGGCAGATGCAGATTGCATAGGTTAATTATGTTTTTAATGTACCAGGGTACCAGATATGAAGACTGTATTGTATTATTGTAACATGCAGGAAGGAATCAAGAAAATGTTGCTCGAAAAATACATAGCTAGAAATATGTTGAGTACAAGGAGTATTGGGAATACATCAATGTTGCACATGTTGCACCAATTTTACTCAAATTTGGGAAACACATTCACATAAAGATCATCCAAAATCTCTCTATTACGTTTACTTTTTAAATCAGTTAGTTTTCATTCAAATACATTAAAAACAATGTGAGTTTCTACTCAGTAACCACACTTTTAATTGCTTCAGTAATTACAATATCCAGGTCAAGCTTACCTTAGGGGACTTTATGGACTGGTGCTCTTTCTACACACTAAGTTTTAAGTCGTTACTGCTGCTGTGATTTTACACTTTTGATTTCCGTTTTTGATTGCTGAACGAATCCCGCTGAACTACGTGTATTCTCAAGCAATAACATTTCGGATATCAGGTTATAGCTACGAGCATACACGTGGCCATTGGAGATTGCATATAATCCAAGGGGACAAACGGTGGATCCTGGCACTTTCACTGGTCGCAATCCGACACCCACCGGCTGTTGGGGGATTCCATTTAATTTCCATCTACTTACCCAGCGAGCTTCGGATACCGGATAGAGAGAGGGGGAGCTCCTTTTCTGCGCCTAATAATGCCGAGCCGCAGAATTAATTGCACTATAATTTGTAATTAAGTTACCCCGGTGGCAAACACGAAACTATGCGCGGCGGAATGTTGGGAAAGGGTTCTTTAGCGGGCTAATAAAACCGAAGGAGCCGGGAGCTCCACTGGTGTCCTCCATAACTGTACATGTAACTACGTTGTTTCACCGTAATTAATTAATTACATTACACAAACTTGCTGTCATCGTTGGACCCCCTTTATTTTTTTTTTTTTTTGTGTTTGTGCGTTGCAACTGCAGGAAGCAGGACGAACCGGGAGCCAACCCCAAGGAAGCCACTATGTATATAGCCAAAGAGGTGAGAGGGGAAGAGGCCACAAACGAGCATCACTTTCAATGAAATTACACACAGCTTGTTTCGCAATCGTTCTTGCAACCCGAACTCTGCCCCTCGCCCTTCGGCAATTATTTTGCAATTTGGTGGCAGGCAAAGCCAATCAACTACTTTGGCAACTTTAGAGCTGGAAAATAGGAAAATGCAAAATGTAAATAAAATTAAGTCGCCTCGCCCATAAAACTTCATAAAAATGCATTAAAAGTTCTGTGGCAGCTCAGGTAAAAGTTGAGTTAATAAGCTGACGGCCAGGGCTTATAACATTATTCACCATTTAAGTCTAATATTACACATTTTTCCGGCTTTAATTGTGCCGGCTGGGAGGGGGCCGGAGGGGGGGCCGAAGAGAGGAGTTTGGGAAAATGCGTAGGAAAACGGAAAAATCAACAAATATCAAATTTGTTCTGTTGCTGCGGGGCAATGGTTCCTCTGATGTTGCTCCCGCTGTCTTCGTGTTGCTCCTTGTTGTGCCTTACACACACACAGACAAACAGACACAGAGGATGCCAGGAGCCGGGAACCGGGAGCCGGGAGACGAGAGCCAGGAGCCAGGAGGAGACGAGACACACACACACACTGGGTTGGAGAAATAAATCGCGCATAATACCGCATACCAGAGCAACAGCACGAAGTATTTGCACTGCGTGACAAACAATTTGTGCCAACATTGACAGCGACGCATCCTGCCTCCTTCCTTGGGGGACTTGGACTGCAAGTGGACCCGGATCCGGACGCCGCCGCCGCCTTATTCTTTCTTCCCTCCTCTCGTCTGTATAAATAAAAATATTTTCATTCCGTTTCCATTTCTTTGGCCAGAGTGTTAATTGAAAAATCATTTGCTGAACTTAATTAAGCGTAGCTCGCAGCTGGTTGGTTGGATATCTGCACTAAAATATGCATTCTCTTCTTTCATTTTTTTGTGTGATTTGTAATTTGTAATCAAATTACCAACTGGACATGTCCATTAGAAGGACACACATAATCACCCATGCCGGGGTATCCGGGCAACACATGTTAATCATATGCGGGGTGTCCTCCGCATCGATCCAGGCTAGATGGATTGCTCTGGGTGGGAAGCAGCAGCGCATATATCCGGCTGCTAATGTGACACATGATTTCATTCCAAATTTATTTATGCAAACAGAAAATTGTTGCCACAACAATAACAGCGAATAGCGAATGCGAATAGCGAATTTCCAATAACAAAAAATGTTGGGCGGAGGGAAATGCCGGCGAAAGTAAACAAAGTATGCAAAAAAGGGAGAAAACAGAAAGAAAGGAACTTTGATTTTGTTTGGTTTTTGAGGTTCTCTCTCCTGCTCGGCCACTCGAAATGCTGAGGGTTGGAAAATGGAAAATGCGTATGTACACGCATGTCAAGGGTCTTCACGGTGAATTTTTGATCATTTCCTATAAATATTTCGGATAGTTTTGTCCTTTGATTGGTCCTTAGAGGACATAACATACACTCAAGTTTATGTGCATTTTGTAAATGGCAAATTGAAATCACAGACACTAAAGGGGGATTTTTCAACTTAATCCCTTTGTCTGAAACTGTCGGAGGGCGTTTGTTAATTAAAACTCCATTCAAAGCTGCACCAGACCACCAGCCCCCCACCGACTATCCCTTTTCAATGTTATCTTTGTCGCCTTCCTGTTGTGACGTTCCTGCGTTTTTCCTGCTCTTTTTTTTTGGGCTGTAGCCCGAGCAAATGAATAATTTGTTGACACTTTGCACCCACTTAATCAAGAGTTTGTTCTTTCAGCTCGAGGACTCTTTTTTAATTACCAGAGATGTCAGTGAAACTGAAACTGGAACTGAAGTCGAGGCAGACCGAAGCCGACAGAACCGACAACAAGCGTAAGCAAATTAAGCTCCTTCGCCGGCTGTCAATTTGTGAGTGGCGAGGCTAACGAAGTGCCAAAAGGACTCACTCGCATGTGAATGGACTTCGCCTTTGTTTAATTAGTTTCGCTCATAAATGGTTAGTAGATTGCCGCGCACAAGGGCAGAAACTTATCAGGTGCGGCCCCACTAAGCCGGCATTTCCCAGGATACGAAGGCGGCATTAATACGCTCCAATACGTAAATATAATTGATGTTTAAAAAGTCTCCTTCGCCCGACGCTCTCAAAGTTACGATAAGTATGTGCTAACAATATAGAGCCGCAGGCGATATAGTACATACTTTTGTCATAAGTCCGGCAGCTGGGACATTACCCATGGAGCAGGACCACGAGCTAGGAGATGGAGGATGGAGGTGGAGGAGGTGGACCTACCCCGAGTAGCTCATGTTTCGCAGCTCCCTTTGTGCGTAAGTCAAACATTAATTGGCACTTAAAGGCATTTAATGTTACGCCGCTGTTCCCTCTGACTTTACTTTTGCCTTTTTGAAACATTTTTGATGTTTTCACATGTCATTGAAAGTTGAAAAAAGTAACTATCGATGGCTTTATAGATATTGATATTGCTATATATGGCTATATATATTGAATATATATGACTATGTGCGGCTGTATGTATATTTATAAGCCATAATCTCTGGAGGATACTTACCCGGAGCGGCGCCTTGGACTCGCGGCAGCATACTTACTTCGCTTTGCGGGCGAGGATTCAAGCGGATTAAGCATACGCAGAGTGGCCAGCATCCATGAGTCCTGGCCTGTATGGAAATAAATGTCTAGGGAAAAGTTGTGAAAAGATTGTCGCCAAAATGCGGAGTTAATTGGTATGGCAATTTTTGGGGAATTAATACATATGGCATTTAATGGAATTTTATTGTATTTTTCCAGAGTTCCCTGGTCTGTAATTCATTGAATTTTGCTTGTTTTTGGTGTCTAATAATTAAATTAGAGTATTCAAGAGCCTAAGTTCCCTAGTTTTCTGAAGCATTTAAAGCAGCAAACACTTGA
The DNA here is from genome assembly GCA_018904695.1 of Drosophila parvula. Classification (NCBI taxonomy): domain Eukaryota; kingdom Metazoa; phylum Arthropoda; class Insecta; order Diptera; family Drosophilidae; genus Drosophila; species Drosophila parvula. The sequence continues at coordinate 136,732 of JAEIIG010033393.1, read as the reverse complement.
GAAATTGTGAGAAAAAGACTTGGCTCTCTAAAACTTTTAATTGCTACTAAACTGCATATGTGGCTTTAATTAAAAGAGAAAAACACAAAATGCTACACAGTTTCAGCTTAACTTGTATTTTGAAGTATTTAACAAGTATTTAAGAAATCACAAATTTAAATAAATGAAAAAGGAAACGAAGGTGTGAACTGTACACAACTTGGCAAGTTAGAGTGGCCAGACTATGAGAAAATAACAAGAGATTTGGGCACACTACACCGAAAGCCTGATGAATTAAGAGTGGTTGTCGCTCTAATAAATTATTATTAAAGAAAACAAGTGATAATTCAAAAGGTATAAGTTTTAAGGACAAATATGTAATGTAAGAGCCTTTATAAGAAACATTTAAAATATGTTCCACTGTAAGAAGTGACCTTTTCAAGCATATTATTTTACAAAGTCTTGTTTTTTAAGTGGCCATTGAAGATTACCTATTGGAATTTTACCCTAAACCCGAAGCCAGCTCAATTTTCCGGCACGTAAGAACGATTCCTATCACTTACCGTCAGTTCAATGGCAAATTATGGAACCATCGTAGACAATTTCCTCGCTTTTTATCGCTGCGAATCCCTTCCTGGCTGCCTGCTCAAATATTTAAATTTGAGACCATTAAGGCTAAGCTGTATTTTGGGATTAGATGCGACTCCGTCCCCCAAGCCTGGCCTCGCCTATATGTATGTATATGTGCACATACTACATACATGGGATGTGTGTGTGTGTGTGTTTGCTGTCTGTGGCGTAAGCCGAGAGGTAAATAATTTCCCTCTTTTTATTGCCCTGCAGTCAGCATAAAAAGTCAATATCTGCTGCAGTTTGCCAGCTCCTGCTCCTGGCCCTGCTAGGAGACTCTCCGGCTGTCCTTGCCATCCGGCTGCATATGAGCTGGTCATAAATTTCCGAGACTGCCACTGCTGCACCCAGTAACTGGGACCTTCCATGCTCCTCCACCCTTACCATCTCCATTGGTTGGCTCCATTCATTGCCATCGCCTCCTGCCTGTTTGTTTAGCGCAATTAATGAGGCCGACGAGGCCCGGCCGTCGTATGGGTTATCATCAACAGGTGTTGGCTTTCAATTCCTTGTTTATGGCTTTATCTGTCACTAAACCAACAGCACCCCCGACCCAGTGTGTTGTGTTTGCTGGTGTTTTTAATTTAAACGAAATTAAATTCGACCATAACCCATGTCTCAGGGACACAAAGAGCAATCCTTCGGGCACGGAACACTGTCCCGGCACTGGGAGGACATTAATTAAAGTTGACGTTTAGGTGTTAGCACTGCCAGTCGGCGATATATCACCATGATCAATCACACACGAAGGCCAGTGAGGTGGGAGAGGACGAGACATGACCATGGCAAATTGCTCCTGGCCAGGTTGTCGGTCTGCAATTCAATTTGCAGCTTGATTTGTTTGGCTTTTTTGGGTTTTCACTCACTCACACACACTCACCTAGTCTACTGAGGACTATCGGTGTCGTAAATTCCCGCTACCATATGCTGGCCTTTTGCCGAAACCCAGACCCCTCCTCTGACACCGCTCACCGCTCACCGCTTCCGCTTCCTGGCGGCGATGCGAGGTGTGATAAGCGGGGCTCTCACATTTAATATTTAATACGATAAAAGCTGTGGCAATAACGAGAGTACTATCTACTTACCCGACCATATGGTGGCCTCCAGCCGGCTTCCTCCGCTGCTGCTCTTGTCGCGTAACACCTCCATATGGCTTATGACTGGCGTTGCGTATACGCCACGTTATCACTCTGGGAACTCTGGGGGAAAAATGTGGCAACTTGCGAACTTGGAAACTTTGGCAACTTTTTTTTGGCAGGAATCAGTCAGGGACTAGAAGACCCCGATCTCTAATGGAGACACCAACACCACTGCCGCTCGTCCTTTGCGCCGGAGGAGCGGAACCAGAACCGTTGGCAGTCAGACTGTGACTGTTATGAAGTTTGATAATTTATCGGGCAGCAAGTCTAGGTAACGCTGGTCGTCCGCCGCTGCCTCTGCCGCTGTTGCTGTCGCTGTCGCCTCTGCCGGGGGATGGCAGTGGTTGGGGGTTGGCGCGGGGTGCCCGTGCTCCCCACTTGGTATCTATGGTTACTTGGGCGCGGTGACGGTTCACCAGAAAAGGGATGAAAAGCGTTTTCAGCCTGTTGAGGCTGCTGTCGCTGCCTCGGTCGCAGTCGCAGTTCTGCCGCTGTTGCTGCTCTGCCCCCATAAATGGAATCCACAACACAGCGGCAACCAGTTGATGTCGGCATACCCGATGGCGGCGGCGAGGGCAGCACTTGACCTCCTGCAAGGCGTAAAAAAAGCATAGCCAGAGCCGCCTGCATATGTTGCAGGCCCGAATGCCACCCACCTGTAACGCACACTCACTCTGAGGGTATGGTGAGTGTGTGGGCTTATGGAGTAAGTGTGTGTGTGTGTGCGTGTGGTGTGTGGATTCCATTTGCCGCTTGTTATTACCGCCGCCGCTGGGGCGCACAGGGCGCAGGCGCGATGCCAGCCAACAAGTGAAGCAACAAGCAGCAGCAACAGCGGGAAAAAGCAGCAGCAGCCCAGCAGGAAAAAGCAGAAGTGGCAGGAAAATTTCAAAAGCAAAAAAGCAAAGCCACCTGGGTGCGAGCGAGACGATGGCTGTGCGATTGCGAGTGCGAGCAATAATAAATACGGAATATACTTGGGCAGCTGGCGGCGCTTTTTTGTTGCTCCTCCACCAGCATAGCTTCTTACTCTCTGCCAAGGCGAAGCGCTGGCGGAGGAGTCGAGAATGTGATGGCAACTGAAGCCGGAGCCAGGAGCCAGGAGCAGGAGCTTGGCTTTGCCTTTGGCCGTGGCTGTAGCTGTGTTCGGAGCTGTTAGAAGCTTTGGTCGCCGCTCGTCTACTTATTATTATGCTTAATTATACGCTTGGTGAAGGGTATTTTAGCTAAGAATATCAGTTTGATTTTCTCTTTTTTTTTAAATAATATGGTTGGTTATTGAATGAATTGTTGTCGAATTATTGGTTTATAACTTTTAAAAAGCAAGGAAATTTATATTAATAGAAACACAAAGATAAGAAACCAAAAATTATATTTAAATAACATTAAAAATAGGGGAAAGTATAAAAAAAAATGTAGTCTGAAGTATACAATTTCTTAAGAATGTTATAAAGAGATCCATGACGCAGAGGGTAGAGCTCTTGATCATAACGATTTTATTTAATTGGATATAAACTGACATTAAACATTCTTAGATTTAAACCAAATAATAATAGCTAAGAACACATTTTAAACTTCCACTTTTACCTAAATCCAAGCTTTAATTTTGCATTTTCAATATTAGTGTGGTCTTTTATCATCTGACGCTTGGAATAGTGTGGCCGTTGCATCGAAAGTAGTATTTTTATGGTCTGGCAACTCTCCAATAGCTGTGGTAGCACGTGCATTTAAGGTTTTGTACAGTTCCCACACCTTAGTTTATTTTAAAATAAACTAAGTTACTACACAAATATATTTCTTTTTCTGCCACAGTCACAAAACTATCAGAAATCTCATATATTCATACAAAAGGAGTTATTGATCCGTTAGTGTATTCCCGGCTTCGTTATCCAAAGTCCTTAAATCATACTTGTTGTTTTTCTCGTTTTGCTTTATTTTAAAGGAGCTGCTGTAGCAATATATGTACATATATATAAAACAAGAAAAAATCCAAGGACTACGCGGGCGGATCTGGCATTTAAAGTTGATACCTGCCCCATGTCTGCCTCTCCTGCCTCCGAAAACCATGCGAGTATGTTGTGTGGCAAGTACAAGGAGTGGAGGCGAGACTTTGAGGTAAAGGAAGTAACAAGTATGTCTCATATGTTGGGTTCCCTGCCTTTTACTTAGCCAAGGACCTCGGCTACAAGGACCTCAACGATGGCATAAAAAATAAAGAAAAAAGAATAAGAAGAAAAGAAGACGGAGACAGGACAGACTGAGCTTGAGACTGAGACTGAGACTGAGGCGGCGGCGGCGACGACAGAGTCGATGCGATGCTCAAAAGTCAATTGTTTGTGCCTGCTTTGGAGGCGAGTCTGCATAACTTTCCGACCAGGAAGCAAGAGCAGGGACATATAGCTGCTCACACCACTCACTAAGACAGGGAATGAGTTTAGTTTGCCAGAGTGGAGTCCTTGCGGAACTTGTTGCTGCCAAAGTTATCGAAGTTTGCTAAGCGACTTTAATTTGCCGCAACTTGTGGCTGGCAGTGGAGACGTGGGGCACGAACTGAGGAGGTTGGTGGTTAGTGGAGTGTTTGCTAGCTGCAGATCTGTGAAATAGAGTGGCAAAAGAAATTGCGGCAAAAGCAATTAGCCCGCTGCAGTAGAGGAAAGGCAGGAGTAGCAGCAACATTGGGAAAAACTTCTAAAAGCATAATTACCTCCGATCAATTAACCTTTAGCGATCCTTTTCGCATTAAATAGATTGCTTTTTAAATTTTTCGATTGCATTTCTTACAGGGTTTCGTTTATTTCAGATAAAAAAACATGAACAGCCTTAAATCTTGTGTCGTTTCGCCGTCATACCTTGTTATCCCATTTTCCTGCTCCTCACACTTGGGAATATCGAAGTTCAAGCTCAGGTTATCTTATTACCTTTACACCTGTTAGATGTACTTCTTTTTTCCTATTTTTTGTCTCGTTTTTCTCCAATTTTTTCGTGGTCTTTTGATGATACTCTGGAGTTGCGACACTGACAGAAACATGAACGTGGTATTAACTCTATTATAAATACAATAATACTTTATTTTAAAGATTTACCTATAGTAAGTCTTAGTAACAACACAAGCTAAATTTAATAATATAATTAAGTACTAAATCCAACACACAGATATATTTATTAGCTCATAGCCTCTGATATTTGCTGACTGCATTCAAGGAAAACCTTCCTTTTAAGGGAAGACACTCAAGCTCCTCATCTGAGCAAGTCTTCTGGCTTATTCCATTCTTCTCTCCAAGGACTCAGGGCGTTGCAACAGCCAAAAGACTTTTCGGTAATCTTCAACACAATCATAAATCAAATCCTTGGCCGGAGCCTCAGGAAAAATTAAATAAACTTGTTGAGGCGGCGGACAAAGCACAGACAACAACCAGCAGGAGACTAGAGCAGCAGCTGTTGCATGTGTGCGTCTCTGTGAGTGTTTGGCCTACTTTTGTGTTGACGCCGCCGAAGCCGCCGCCGCCGACTTTCCTGCCACCCAACTTTACCCACTTTTCCGCAACCATCCCCTTTGTTTATGACGCGATTTCAACTCGCAGAAGGAAGCAGGGGAAACTGACGCGGCAGCGCAGCCCTCTGTCTGGCGTTAAACACATTTACACGCCCATCTGGCAACAGCTGCTCCTCTTTGGCGTTCGCTTCTCCGGCTGCTCGGTTATGCATGCACTTGGAGAAAATTACGGGGCATAATTACAAGTATAAACAATACAAATTTGCATAAAATTGTGCCCTTTTACCTCTGGGTTTTATGTAAATATATATAGAATATATTGTTACAGTTGAAGTCCTGCGGAGATTTGTTGATGAAAGCTGTTAAAAATTATACAGGAGGCATTTAAGTTCTGAATGCTTTCGGGGTTACACTCAAGTCAATCCTCATTACCTTAATGTAACATCCTCTGCCTCATATCTGATACATTATTGAATTTAAATCGAACTTTTCGATACTAATTGATCTCCGCAAGGTTGACTAGTCGATAGGTTGATGGTGGAATGCATTATAATTATTTGGGATGAATGCACTCTGACGCATAAGCTAGCTTTTTGAGGCAGTTGGTAAAATAACAAGGAAATTTAAGAGAGCATCGGATGGGACTCTGCTTATTCTTTTCAGGGATTTTAAAATATATTTGCAGTTAAAACACTCGGAAAATTATTCTGTTATTAATCTTAAATTACCTGCTTTGAAATCTATCAAGATAATATAATTTTAAGTTTCATAAACGTATAGCCTCAACGTTTAACAAAAAAAAAACCTTAGGTTAGCTTCAAGTTCTTTTCTCAGTGGCTTCACAGGCTTCTCTGGTCGGATTCGATATGCAGATGGAGTCAAAGCCAATGGAGGACCATAAGGCTGATGCGAATGCGAGTGTTGGCATTCCTGTGAGGTGACTCCCGTCTAGGTGGGTGCATTTGGTTTCGTTAGCTGCCATTTGCATTTTTTACGGCCGCCGTGATTCGATTGCGATTGCAGCCAAACGATTTTAACGGTTGGCCCCGCACGGTTGCCAACCAAGCCAGAGCCAGAGTTGAAAAAATGTTGGCTAAAAGGCAAAAGGCCAACGCAGAGGGCGGAGGGTGGAAAATGGCAAGTAGCAACGGAGGGCACACACACACACAATAAGCATATAACAATGGCATAAGGACCAAAGGGAACGCTCCGCTCGTGCACTTTGTGCGCCATTGTCTGGGGCACAGCGGAGGCATAAAGCGAGGAAGGAAATTGTAAATGAAACGCACTTGAAATGCTGCTGCTGCCGGAATAGAGGGACACCGGAACACCAAGGCTGATAGCTGGGAGATGGGTGCTACTCCTGTGGCTGTGTGGTTGGGATCCAAGCCTCTGAACCTGAAGCTCGAGCGGGAGTATACGCAATGCTGACAAGCTAGCAGTTTCCTGTTGCTGCCTTCTAACTCCGCCTGTTGCCTGCTGCCTGCTGACTGCTGCCTGCTGCCTCTTCCCATCCCGGATTGAGTTACAGCTCGTGTCCGGAGCAAAGGCGCTTGTGTGCTATGTTGCGCCGCCACATATGGAGCAGGCTTTAAGTGCAATTGTATATCCCGGCTCGGTGGCTGCGGTATGCGTGTGCGCGACATAAATAATAAAGAAAGCCAGACTCGGGCTCAGACTGCCACTTGGTCCACATGGCCACCGCCACCCCTTGTCACACCATCATGTGTGTTCATGTGTCCTTGTGTGGGCGCTGGCAGGAAATCCAAGGCGCGTCTACCCTTTCATGTAATTATTCATGTAATTGTCATCCGAACTTCGTAAGATTTCATTTAATGGGCCATATACCAAATATAAATTGGCTTTCTTGATTTATTCGAAGCTGACACAGCTCCCCCCCTACTCTTTTCTTCCTGCAGAGACATATGTCTCTGTGTCCTGTGACCAAGCTGCCTTCGCATCCTGCCTCTGACGCTGTCATGCCATGCAAATGCCACAGGATCCGGGGCGAGTGAGAGTGGCGATGAGAGCTGCCGCCGCAAATCGAGTTACGAATGCAAATCTCTTGGTGTGTCCTCGTCCGCTACTTTCTACTTTTGCTTTTCCACTCCATTGTCTTTTTGGCCAAAACCGAGAAGGAAGCTGGATAAGGACGGACTGGGATGCCTGGACAGTGTGACAATTTGAGGCAATTAAATGTGTTATCCCGCGCAGATACGAGTAGTGCTAGCATTCGAACTGAACGAATGTAATTACATTCTGGGGCTTTTTTCGACTCGTGGCGTATACGTAATGCATTTATGAGAAAAAAAAGAAAGAAGAAACTATGGAGAAAACGTTCAAATTAGTGAGCTGAATGTTTAATACCCGGAAGGGACTATCAATGATGGACATACGAGTATGTAAATGAAGATTGATTAATGGAGAATGTCACTGCAAAGCTGTGATTTTTAACAGGATTTTAGTAGAATAATTAGAGCTTATCGCCGATAAAAACCTTTTAAAAGGTGTTCTAAATTACCCTACAAATTGTATATCATAAAAAATTAAAAATTAATGCATAAAATGTCATATAAAATGTAAATAATGTAAATGTTTAATGTAAATATTGTATTATATAATGTAATTATGTAGCAGTATCACACTGTGACGAATTTTTTGTTTTTTCCCAATATACAACCAGATTAAGTTGCCCTATAGGTAGCAGTACACTAGGTTTATTTATTTTATTTATTATATACATCTTTTTACAAAAAAAAAAAATAAAAATAAAGAATTGTAGATTAGAACCTCAACATTTCATTGCATACTTTAAGACACCTTTTGAAGTGTTTTAAAAACCCCAAGTGATTTCTGTAGCATCCCTGGTATATCAGGAATATGAAATTATTTAAAAACATTTTTGAAAAAAATATAACAAATGCCAATTTTATTTTAAAAATAATCAAAGTTTAGTATATCAAAAATTGCATAGCACACTTTTAGACAAATATTTAACAGACTTCAATACGCTAATGCTTTCTCTATCCCCCCGATATATCAGGGATTTTAAATCACTTTGAAAGCTGCCAAATAGTATGCAATTAAATATGAAAAGTCCGTTTTTGTAAAATGTAACATTCCGTAGCATACTTTTAGGCAGCACTTAAAGAATTTTAAAAAGCAATATTGATTTTATTGACTTGTTTGTACATATTAATTGGTACTAAATTAAATTAACTAAAAACAGCCAAAGCTGAGAAAATTGCTTATGCTAAAAGGTATTTAAAATTTTTAATATTTATTTCTTCATAGTAAAATATCTTCCTGCTAATTAATACCTACTTAACATCTACATATGTAACATATGTCTAATATCAAAGGACATGTGCTCATAATTGGCAATCCGATTTCCAACCGCTTTAGCTGCCATAATTTCTCTTTTGCTGCTCCATTCATTCATCCCGCTTTCAATGAAGTTTTTTATCTTTGTCCATGCAAGGGATTCCGTCTTTTTTAATACTTTCCGCTGTCAAAGGGCAATAATCTCAATTGTCCACAATATTGTATAATGATCTCTACACAGCACTCTCTCTGGCTCGACCAAATACTACCCGTATACGAGTATATATACTGTGTGTGCGTTTATATATGTTCCCATTCAGTCGGTTTTATTCATTCCAACCCCCGACATGCAGGCGCACATGTCTCTTTGTCGCACGTTTCACAGTTAATTTATATTCATAAGTCAAATTGGTGTACAATTACCGCCCGATTATGAAAACGAGCGGAGCTGCGAGCAGCGGGCGGTGGCACAAGCAGCGTCTGTCGTGTACATCGCATCCTTCGTTCCCCCATGACATGGGTCCTAGCCTGGCCTGGCTTGGCCTGGCTTGGCCTGGCGCTGTGTCGCGCCAAAGCTTCCATATGGAGCGAGTTGCTGTTGGCTTTCTCTCTATTTTTTAATGCGGCGACAAGTAAAAACAAAACAGCAACCCCCGAACGACACTTGGCAGGACCCTCAGCCACCTCCCGCGGCTAACTCCCCAAGGATCAGCGCGTTGCCATGGCAGGCAGGGAGGGAGGGACGCTGGATTCGTGGTGTGGGTGAGCTGGGAGCCAGGACTAGTTGATGAGCTGGCGCCGATGAGGACGACGGCGTGTCAGCGCAGAGGACTGGGACGTGTCACCCACACATGCAGACATCGCTCCACGCCGCACAGTGGGTCACATCCAAAGATGTCGATGGAGGTGAGCTGAAGCAGGAGCAGGAGCAGGAGCTGAAGCAGGAGCAGGAGCTGAAGCTGAAGCTGGGCCTGCGGCATTCTGGCGGCTTTAACGAGCCCGAACGTCCAGCCGGCCGGGTTTCCAGTTGATTCTCTTTACCCCTAATCCTGTCGCCTATTCTCTGCTAATGCACTTGAAAAATCTCTTTATAACTTATCTGAATATATAAATATTTGTTAAAATAATGAAGGAAATTAAATAAACTAACTGAAAAACTATCTTCAGTTGCTGTAAAAATGATGAAATGTTTTAAACTTACCAATAAGCGTATCTAAGTTTCTGTATTAAATGTTTAACTGCTAGTTTGCAAACTACAGAGATGCCAAGCGGTCGAGTTTTCCCTTAATATAATATATGTATATCCTTAAATTGATTCAAATTATAAATTAAGATTTTTAAGTGGCGGCGAATTACAATTATTATGCTTTGGATATAAACTTCATGAATTGTACAAAATGAGTTAAAAAAAATTACTCACTCACTATAATTTCTGGAGAGTTGCCAGATGTGTAATTAGGTCACATTAATTCTGAAAAAACTAAATAAATCTAAAGCTATATTAATTCTATAGATACCACAGCATCAGTCAAAAAAGTATCTATGTGATTCCATGATAATTTTCAAACAATTCAGAAGGTTTGGCATTAATTAGTTCGATGGCGTTGCTACCTAGAATATAGAAAGTGAAGTTAGCTGCATCTCAAATGAATTTTCTTAACTTTATACTTGCATACATACATATGTATCTGTACAATTTCCTACACAATCTCTACAATTTTTATTTAAGTGTCTGAACTGAGTCAGAGCAACAGCTTAGCCGTCATCGTCGCGGGAAATCTGTGAAGTCAGCCACAATTTTGGCGCCAGTCTGCTGCCCAGCCAGCTGTGCGTGCGGATGCGTGAACGACAAGTGGATGTGACTGTGACCCCAGGACCACATCCACCTCCTGCTCCATCCACTGATGCGGCTGCTGCTGCTGCTGCTGCTACGAAGGGGGTGGCAAGTGTAAAAATCATTCCGCCATGCTTCATTTTAATTTACTTGCCTTTTAAATGTATTCAAAGCGCGTGCGGCATGCAGCCAGCTCTAGTTTTAATTTACTTATTGTTGCCGCTTCAATGGCAACCTGGAAGTGGAAATGGCAACCTGAAAGGACTAGAAAAAACACGAGAGCCAGTTCCAGACTGGCCCCGAACCCGTCTCCATATGCTGGCTTGCTGGCTTGCTGGCTCTGCTGGTCCCTGGGTTCCGTAACTTTATTAAATCCAAGTTGATCGAGCTTCCTTTGGGGCTTTGCGCTGGCTGAGTTTTCGATTTGGAAAATGAGGTCACAGTTCGCCAGCCATATGGGAATTGTTTGGGGTTCGCCGGCCTGTGTTCGGTCTTGGCCTTTGAAGCTGAAAGGAGTAACGGAGGAGGAGGGCGCGTTTTTGTCGCGTTTTGGATTTCAGTGGTACGTAATCTGAATACGAGGCGGATACGCATTATTGATGCGTTGCCGGGGCCACGCGCCCTCCAGTATGCAACTATATAATGGCGGCGAATGGAGGCTTAGGACTCTCGCCGCAACAAGCAACTTCCATTAGATCCCGCCGCAGCATATTGACTTTCGACAAGGAGCAGGACCCAGAGCTGGAGCCAAAGACGAAACTGGAGACGGGGATTAGACGAAATGTTCCGTGGGCTAATGATATACGGCGGCGGGATGGTGGCAGCGACGGCTGAACTGAAATTATAAAGTGCGCAGCAGCCACTACAATTAATTTGGGAGCATTGCAGGATGGCACGCAATCCCTGGCCAAGCTCCGACCTCGCCTAGTTGATTTTTAAGCCAGCTTAAGTCGCGCTGAGCAGGCTGCAGGAGTCCTACTCAGCTTTGGAGGACGAGGCGGTTACCTAGCAGCTTGCACAGCATTTGCAAATTAGCCTCGGCTTCCACACTCTCGTCTCGACTCAAGATTCGAGATTCGTGAATCGTGTGATTCGGTTCTTTGGAGGCGGGGAGAGACACACTGAAGGAGGACTCCCGAAAAGCTCACAGGAGGAGCACGAGCTGGATCAGAGAATGCCGAAAGGGGGGCCTGGGCCAAAGAAAGCCAAACAATTAGCCGAAGTGGCTTAGCAGCGGGCGCCTGATTGAAATTAAGTGCAATTCGAACGCCGACACGAACTGTGTGCAATAAAAGCAATTTACCTAAAGCCCCCAATAGAGTGGCCCGGAATATCCGTTCCGCCGCTATCCTCCCCCCCGGCCACGTCCCCATTTTCCTGTCCAAGTGCTCCTTCAATTGGTTGACGAAGCCAGCTGCTCGGCGGCTCCTTTGAGTTCGCCTCCTGCGTGTCACCATACGTGTGCCTCAGTGTCCACACTGCTCAAAAAAGGCATTACATTGCTCCAGAAATTAGTAAAGTTTTTAAATCATTTAAAGGTACTCAAAAATATGCTAGAAAATGTACTATATATAAAAAAGGACAGCGCATTTATATTAAAATTTATACATTGAACATGCATTGTAAAAGATCTTTTTATCTTTAAAAAAATGTACAAAACTATGCTACAAAAAAGAAAATAGAAATTTTGAATTAGTTACCTTAGAAATTTTATTGCATACTTTTAGACACCATCTGAAGAGATTTCCAAACTCTAGAGATTCCTTCTGCAGCTCCTTTTGTTGGTTTATAACCAATAACTGTGGGCACTTACTAAATTTTAACTGTTGAAAACGTAATAATCTTCATACATAATAATATTTAAGTTCAGAAATCCCTCCAATGCTCCAGAAATCAGCAATGTTTATGTTCAGTTTAATATTCTTTTTACGGCATTAAAAAATGTTGTATCATAATTTTAGACACATATTCAAGAGGTTTCAAAACTCTATTAATGTCTGGAGCACCCCCGTATATCCTATTTCTAGCAAAACTATATGTATAATACCTGGTACTGATGACTAGTTTGGCAATATAAGAAACAGCTATGAAACAGTCAACCCAAATCTTCTCAAGTTTTTTGAGTGTTCTTAGACATTAAGTTATTTTACTGTTTAACAAACCTGAATTAAAAAGAAATTAGATAAATCAAGATCCCTTTTCTTTGAAATTGAAGAGCCTTTGAGACCAGGATATAGTATTTCTATATACTTACCTAGATGTATTTATTGAATAGTAAATAGAATGATATGCAATTTACAAAAACTTTACACGTAATTAATTGATAGTTTTAGCTTTATTAATCTACCTTTGTATGATTTTTTTTTAGATTTTCCCCTGCAACTTAAAAGCTATCCTCACATATCACCAATTTTTTCCGCCAGTGTTGGATGTATTTGAAGCTACAACCGGGGGAAAGTGGGTTTCGGGGGGGTTTTGTTTGTCTGAGACCGGCATTAGCGCAGCAGGTTGCCAATGTTGCCCATTGTTCCTTTTTACGCTCGGCCCTCGTATTTATTTTGTATTGCCATTATTTTTTCGACGCTCGCTTCCCGCCTTTGTCCCGTGGCAACATAATTGATTTGTGTCCGGCTCTCAAACGATTTCCACACAGTCCACAGACCAGGTCCTCGTCCTCGTCCTGTTCCCCAGTGCTGTTCAATTGCAGGAAACTTAAATGTGTCCACCCGGTAAATGGTAAATGTAGCTACATGTGGACGGACAAACGGACAAATGGATAGACGGACAGACGGACACATATACAAATCATGGTCGACACAAATATTTCACATCGATTTGTAACTGCTGCTGGTCGGTAGGTGTGTGTCTGTGTGTCTGTGTTTGAGTTTTCCGGCATTTGTCACCTTTTGAGCTCTCCTGGCTCCCGGGTTTGTTTTGTGATTAATCTCAATTTGCCTGATGCCGCATCTTCAGCTCCGGAATCCGGATTGGTTGTTTACACGACGACGACTACCAAGGGAGTGGGTATGAATTTCACTTCCAAGAAGCGAAAACATTTGATGTAATTCAAACTTGACAAACATGAAGAGAAGGAGGCATCCGCCTCATTGAAACAATGCGAAAGAAATATCCGAGATACTGGAGGGGATCAGGTATAATCCTTTCAAAATACAAACAAAGAGGGGCGTGGCCAACACCTATTGTTTTTGGACAAAAGCCAACATAAATTGCATATTCCATAGGAGCTCTGGATTTTTCTCCAACCAAAGAAAACTATGGAAATGCCATGCGAACGTGCGTGTGTGAGAGCGGGCGGGACCGCTTCAATACGGATCTCTCATCTTTTGTACCGCCGCCTGGGATTTATTATAACAAACATCAAGGGTGGAGCTGGGGGCATCATGGCATCCGTCCTGGCAGCATGTAAGATTATAAGTTAATTATACGCTTTGTTGTTTGTTTGGTAACTTAAAACGCAAAAAGGCCAAAGTGGGTAAGGCCGAAAGTGATTATGGCCAGTGTCGCAACTTGGACCAAAGAACGACTGCCTGTCAGAGTAAGTTGGCGACGGTGGTCGTGGTGGTGGTGGTGGTGGTGATAATGAGCGTTATGGCAACACCCGTGGAAAGGAAAAAGGACTCTGACTCTCCGGCGACAGCAGCTGTTCGGCCAGTGATAAAATTCTGCAACCCCCCAGGACAGCGAATTCCGGCAAATGAAACCAAATCTACTTATGCAATCAAATTGTGTAATTACAGACATGTAACACGACATCATTTGTATTACGAATTTAAATAGATTCATTAATACATTGCCTCACCGATAACTGATAGAATAAAATGAATTGCTTTAATAATAAATAATTTAATAGAATAAGTTGAAAGCACAACTGGAAACGAAAGGAAAATATCACTCTATAAAGTTAACAGTACATAAATATTACTACAAAATATTACGTATTCGCCATGTTGGCCAGGTAAAACTAACATTTTGACACAACAAAAAGACAATGATGAGCCACCGAAGCAGTAACATTCGCCGCAACAGCCACAACAAAACCGAAGTACACAAAGCATAGCAATTACGTTGTTGCAAAAATTAAGCTAGTTATGCTGCATTTTATTAAGCATACACAAGTTGTTGCTGTTTCGATGGTTTGACTTTTTAATTACAGCTCATATAAGCGCATTATGCTTTTGCATTTCGGACGCCAACGCTTGCCAGCAGTCGAAAGTTTAAGAGCCAAACACATATTGCGCCAGGTATAAGCGAAACTTCTTTGTTTTCCCACCGCGGGCGGAGTGAGTGGAGCAGGTGTGAGCGTGTCCTGGGGGTGGCATTAAAGCTAAACGAAAGTAACACACACACATGGAAGAGATGCTGCTATTTACGTTTCCTAGGAAAGTCGTAAAAGCGTACAAACGAAACAAGCCAGAACTGTCGTTCCATTCGCCGTCCCGGGGCAAGCCAAACAATACAATTTGTTACCAATTAAATGACTGCATTACATAATAATAACAATAACCGTAAGGGGCAACAACAATGCCAGCCACCTTCGCAATATGTCCTTACATGGAGAAAAAATCTGGAAAATTTGGTATTCATTATAATAGTGTAGTTGTTTCGTTTATTAAAATGAGAATTGTAAGTGCCACCTCAGGATTTTAATAAATTCATTAAAAAAAAGCTTAATTCAAATAAGAGTTCTGAGAATATGGCCTTTTACTCTATATTTTCAGCTTTTGGGCACCGCTGCTTTAAATATTTCTGAAGACTTAAGGGCAAGGAGATTCTGATCCGATTCTCCTCCGAGTGAACACGTCTGTTTTTTCAATCTTAAAACATTTAAAGTCTTTCTAATAACGAAACAAAGAATAGTACAATAAAACTTAAAATATAGCTAGCTAAAAGCACTTGTACTATTTTTACATTATTGGGGGTGTTACACTAAGTCTTTTAAACCATTAAGAAAGTGTCAAAAATTATGAAACAAAAATTGCATTTGTGTGTGTGAGAAATTGAATGAAGTGCTTAGAGATGAGAACAAAAAATAGCAACCCTTGACTATAGCTTTGACTAAAAAATAGCTATTTAACGGCTAGATTTAGTTACAATACAATCACTAATGCTGTACTTTAACTTGGCGAGTGCGTAACCGAAGACCTTTACCTAAGTCTCACGAATGTTGATAGCATCGTCGATTGTGCCGGCAGAGCGCCAGCAGAGAAATGCGCTGACCAGCGACATAAGATCATGCAGACCACTTCTTTATACTTACCTTAACTAAGAGACTAACATGCTTTTTAATAAGCCTCGCTTATCTCCTCGTACTCCTCGATGCCCTTTGCGGGCACCCCTGACATTAACTCATCTCATCTCAGATTGAGCCTAATTTCTTGCTGTGCACTAGCACAAACACACACATGACATGACAATATTCCGCTGGCGTCAACGAAGCCAAGCAAATATGTGCTTTCGCATGTGCTGACTGGAGTGTGTGTGCGTTTGTGTGTGTGCCAGCATCCGGCGTGTATTGGTTGTCAAAGTAACGGGAATCAATAGCTTGGGCAGGAAGGAGGAGGGGGAAGAAGCAGACGGGGGCCGGATGCCTTTATTAGGCGGCAAAGAGCGACAAGAAAAACAAATTTGTATTACTTCATTATGGCAATGCTTTTGATTTGACTTTTTTCCCTCATGCACACAGGCACACCCACTTCCCTCCCTGGCCAGGACTCCCTTTGATTCCATAATTTGTTAAGGAATTTCCATAAATTGAATTTTTTCCCAAATTATATAGCCCTAATGGAACAGGGAAGTCGAGAAGGGCCACAACACACAAGCAATTAAAAATGAAACTCATCTGTTGCAGGTATGCTTCTTCTTTTTTTTGTATCAAAATATATATAAATGTTTATTAGAATCCCGTACATGCATACACCTTATACGGATATATAGCTATATATATATTTATATATATATATATATTCACGTGTTTAGTTATCCTCAATAATTATTATAATTATTGTAGCTGTGTTGTAAGTGTGTGTATGTGTGTCACGGTCAATTTAAGCCAATCAAAAATGGCGAACAGATTTGCATTTACAGTAATCGATAGGCATGCACTCGAATGTGTGCATGTTTATGCATGCTTGCATTTAAATATACAGTAGTTTCGCTTATTTGTTGAATATATTAATTAAATGTGCAACTCGCACACGCCATTTTGTATGCACAATTATTTATTTATTTGATTTCGTGTTTGTGTTTAGCTTAAATTCCATTTTTATTTGTTACTTTAGCTCATTTACTTACTCGTGTGTGGTGGTGGTGTGGGGTTGTGTTTAATGGAAAAAAAAAATTAAAACAAAAATTCCATATCTTTGGCATTTTTTTATTCAAAATAAATTGATACCGTGTTGTTTGTTTGTTGTTATTGCTGTTGTTTTTTTCTGCTGTTTTGCGCTATTACAAAGTACAAAATGTAAATAATTCAGCGGTTGAGCTTAATGCAAATTACACAAATTAGTTAATTATACTTAGTTTAATAGGCAATTACGTAGCACTTGCGTGTACGCTTTTTTACACGACAAAAATTGGCCATTTGCGTAAAGTAATTCTTCAGTAATTCTCCTTTCGGCAATTATTGCTCTTGTGTATTTCTTTTTTCTTTTGTTTCTTTTTTTTTTTTTGGGCCTGGACTTGCTACTCACGTTTGTATAAAATCAACGCACTATGTTGACTTCAAGGGGGCAGGGACGGGCGTAGTGAAGTGTAGTAAGTACCGACCTACAACTAGCAGCTATAAACTAATGGTAATTGGTAAAAATATTATGTAGAATATAATCCAAAGGGAGCGTGTAAAAATCATTAAAAACTAAGTTTCTACTTTAAGTAATCCATTTTTTCGTATCAATATTTGTGTGTGTGTGTTGTGTGGTGTTTGGTGGATATGGTCTTGTTTGTTGGTTTGTTTGTTTGTTTGTTTGTTTGTTTATTCTGTGGGAAGCACTTGTGGGCAATTAGGAATTGATTTGTCGCTTTCGAACGGGCTAATGCGAGCCGAATGGGTCGCAGCGCTACTAGACTATTGGCAGCTCTATTGTGGGTTTGATTGCTTCTTGGAACCTAAACATAATCAAAGATCCTGGTCCTGTCCTTTGTCCCTCAAAAAATAATTAAAAATACCAAAAAACGTATGGAAAACCATCCAACAGCAAGTACGTAGCCTTGACTCGGTGGTCCCAGGCGTATCCTTTTGTTCGAAAATTCCTTAACAACTTTGAATGAAACAAACAATTCGGCTTAAACAAGCTAAGCTGAAAGTCCGGCAAGCTCTAAAAATCCAGACAAAGGACATTCCCCTCTTTCACACTCTCCTTCAACTTAATTAGTACAAATAGTTTTAAATGCTATGCTTTAAATGGGCTCATGTGTGTTTGTGTGTTTTGTGTGTGTTTTTCAAGCTCCTTAAGGCTTGCTTTCCTCCTAAACTCCTCTTTATGATGTGTGTTCTGTGGTATACAATATATATATATAAATTAAGAGTACATACTAAATAAATAATATGCAGCATAGTTCATCATCGTCTTGTCCTGTGTTTAGTGATTCTTGGATAAGCTTAAGGTGTGTGTGTGTGTGTGTTCGTTAATTGATTGTTTTTTCTCTCCGTTTCTCCCTGGCTAATACAAAAACGTCGTCGTCCTTCAAAAAACTCCATCGGCTTGGCGAATACTTCTCGGCTTCGGCTTCAATTCGAATACAATGTCCAAAGAAACCAATTTGCACTTGGATATATACAAAAGAGTTTGCTTAGTTGCATATAACTTGTGCCGAATCGGTTAAATATATATGTTTGTATATATCTATATATAGATTGTTGTGTGGTTAATACGATGCGATTGTTATTATTGTTGCTGTTTCTCGTTCTCGTTCTCGTTCTCGTTCCGCTCTATCCGCTCCTCACTTGTCACTGAAATATATTTATGGCGACACATATGGCGGTGGCTTGCGGTAGGAGGGCGTGGCCGGTGACTTCCCTCGCACCTCCCGACCACCTACAACGACAGACGGCGGAGGCACATAATCGTCCACATCGTTGTCGCCTGGAAATAAAGATGAGGGTTTAGTCTTTAAGTGAATATGGCGGAAAATTGCCAAAGGTACATATGTACTTATGTATATAGAGAGGAAAGTCGGATTTAAGTATCCCGTTTAATACCATAACGAAAATATCATACAATTTGATATTTTACAAATTTAAATATCGAAAAATATAGCATGGGAAAAAATCGATATTATCGAAAATATATCTAGATAAGACCGATATGATATACATCCTCAAAAATATGGCATTCAATATACATCCTATCCGGATATATCCTAAACTTTGACATATTAAATTTTTAAATATAGCAATATATCGATATTGGCTTTTAAAAGATAGATATTATCGATAATCGATGTAATTACATTTATATCTTCTTTTTATATATCGAAAATATCGATGTATATATCGATTAACGCTTTAAATATCAATACATTATTTAATAACGATATATCACAAGTTAACGTTAACATATATACCGATATAATCGATAAAATATCATAAATTTTTGTTATTTATTAAATGTTATGTATACATAGGAAATATTAATTTATAAATCGCTTCTCGCGTCTTATATCGATATATATATTATATATAACTCACCATTCATGTTTGAGGTATTGTAGGACGGTGGCAGCAGCGGCGGCTTCTCGTCTTTGAGTATGACGGGGCTCTTGTTGCCGATCTCGGGCTTCTCCTCGTACTCGTCCTGGAAGATGACGGGTATGCCCTTGGCACGGAAGGACTTGCGCTCCTCTTCGTCGCCTAAAAAACACATCGAGGAAGATGTGAGTCCGAGTTAAATAGAGATTTTAAACTGCCAGCCTTACCCAGCTCCATTTTACCGCTCTTGTGGCGACGCCTGTGCAAGCAGCACGCAATGATGGAGGCCACTATAATCATCACGATAATAATCACACCGGGCAGGACAATGTTGGCCAAGTATTCATCACTGAAAGTGGACTTCGAGCTGGGCTCCTCGGGGCGCGATGGAACATAGTCATTGTGGTGGATGTCTATGATCTCAGGATCTAAAAGAAAACAAGTAAAATTAAAGGGAATCCTCTAGGAGCAATCTGGGTATCTTACGATGACAATTGGTGCCCGGAACCGCTGAAAAGTTTGTCAAATTCAGCTCGGGACCCAAGGCCCGCTTCACACCTTCCTTCAGGCTCATATCGCTGTTCAGGTAAACGCTCCTGGTGGCTACCAGCTCCTTCTCGGGACACCGATTGTGCGACTTGAATAGCGACGTGTTGTAGAAGTTCACAATAGTGCCATCCGAGTCGTGGTGCATGTTAATGGATCGGATCTGGATCTGGTTGGTGTTGGCATCACCATGCAGCTTCGCCACACGCTCCACAAACTTCCGCTGCAGCTCGGCATTGAAGTTCTCGTGCCTGATGGCCAGATAGGCCTTGAAGTAGCCCGCAAATTCCTTCTTGGGTGCATGATTGACCACTACAACGAGGGCATCATGTGCGCTCAATCCACCGCTATCCTCGGCCACCAGCAGATATTCCTCGGAACCGATATCGCCGCCCTTGGGTATGCCGTAGAACTCTTCGTTCTTGGAGTCAAACTGCAGCCAGTGGCGTGTGCCCAGCTCCTTGTGGTCCCTGGTCTTCAGCGTGAGCGTCAGTTGATTGTCGTTCGCATCGTAGAAAGTGTCCGCCGGCACCTTGAACACCAACAGCTGGCCAACGCTGGCATTAACGCGATCCACTTGGTTGCGCGGCATCGGCGGCACATTCTTGGCCACGTGCTGTGTGGGCTTCACCCGCGTTAAGTCCTTCTGACAGGATCCGATCAGCTGTCCGGATATGGACTTGATACCCAGAGTTGGCTCCACCAAATCACTCAATCGCTGGGCATCCAACCTGGCAATAATGTCTGCAAGTTCTTTTTCCGGGCACTCGCTGGTGGGCAGCGTCTCGTTGAAGTAGACAAAGGTGGCGCTGTGCGGATCCTGCGCCGTCTGACGGATGTCGCGTACGACCAAGGCCGCACTGCTAGAATCATCCAGGGTCCTGGCCACGGCATTGATCAGCTTCAGCTGCCAGTCAATGTTGTGGCCGTGGAGCTGCTCGTTGATCCTCACCGCAATGCTAATCTCATGATTGATCGTCCTCACCGCTCGATGCTGCTGCACACTGATCTCCACCGTCTCGGTGACGCTGGCATTGCCGGAATCTGTAGCCGACAGACGGTACTGCCAGCGGGACACCGCATCATCCAGGGGGCTGGCAAAGGGATATTTATTTCAAGGCCACAAAACGAATGTAATCCTTTCTACTTACAGTCCGTATAGCTCCTGCTTGTCGGCATTAAACTGCAGCCAGGAGCTGGCCTTCAGTTCGTGGCCATCCTTGTCTGTGAGTGCCAGGCGCAAATTGCCTTGGTCCTCGGCATCCACAAAGGTGTCGGGCAGCACATGGAAGGTAAAGGCCTTGCCCGAGGTCACCGCCAGCTTCTGCAAGCGCGTCTTTATGATGGGCGGACTGTTCTCCTCCGGCTGCGGTTCCAAGTAGTCCGGGGAGGTGAAGGTGCTGCTGCTGCTGCTGCTCGACTCGGCGGGAGTGGCCGCTGTGGAGGTGGACGACAGCTGAGACAAAGAATTTAAAGGCTATTAGTGGGGAGATTCAAGCGTTGACGGGGTAATAAGGCTATAGCTACCTCGGCGCTTATGTTGCTGCTGCTGCTGTTGCTGTTGCTGATGGCATCGGGTTCGGCGTCCTGGGAATTACAGGGAAATCATTAACAGTGAGATAGCTAATTGGCGACAGATGGCTCTGGCTAAGTGTCATGCTGCAAAGTCATCGGCTAAGAAGGAGAGGCAGGCAGAGAGAGAGTGGGCTGGTGTTGTTAGAGTGTTAGTGTTAGCACAACAAATACGGATACGATACAAGATACGAGATACGAGAGAGTGGACATGCAATTACCAAAGGACCTCATGCAGGAGGAGCTCGCTGGCTCGCTGGCTCGCTAATTGCCTGCCCTTATGTACATGCTAAGTGCAATTTGCCCTAATTGGATTCGGGATCTAATCGGTGGAGAAAAACGGAGACGGTTTCGAGGGGGGTTTGGTTTCGGTTTTTTTTAGGACAGAGGTGCAAATCTAGTAGGGCTTAAAGATTGCGTTAGCGCTTAGCGAGATTTCACCTTCGAACTAATCGTGCGGTGCGTGGTGGACTCTACATGAAATTCGCTTTCGCTGGTAGCTTCTGCTGCGGATGTGGCGGCGGTTGCTGCAGCTGTTGCTGCTCCTTCTACTGTGGCTGCAGTTGCATTTGCAGTGGGTGTGGCGGCTGCTGCCATACCCTCCGAGTCCTCAAAGGGAAGCATCGTGCTTAGCTCGAACTCGTTAAGCATTGTATTTGGCTGCTTTGTTGGTGTTTAATTTTGGGTAACAAAACAATAAGTGGCTGCTATTTTTTCAGGTAGGGTGGAGATAGACGTCATAATATCAAGGTGAGTAACGCCATAGTACATTCTAAACTTGAATTTAACGTGCTCGCTCTGGAGCCGAAAGCGGAGAGAGCCCGATTGCTAGCATATTTCAGTTCAGTGTATTGTCGTTACTCATCTTGCTATTAAAAGGTTCTTTGGTCAATGAAAAGCGGGCAACTGAGTCCCTGTTCTACTCTATCCCTCATTCCTTCCTATAAGTTACAGTTATAATTTAATATATATCTATATATCAGTGGTCCACATGGCCCTATGTCGCGGGTCATTGAATTTCTCTGCTGGCTCTCTGCCGACACACGAATTCTATCAACATTCGTGGGGCTTCGGCAAAGGTCTTCGCGTTCGCTCTCGGCACAGCATTAGTGATGTTTTTAGCGTTAAATGGGTATTATTTCAACGTTTTGTGTTTGTAATGGTGCGACCAGTGATATATGTATATACATATATATCTCTTTATATCTTTGTTAGAATTTAATATATATATATATATCTAAAGTTAAACTCTTAAAGTCTAGTCACTCTCAGGTTACATCTACAAGAAAAAAGGTTAGCTGCCTCTCAAGCTACCCTGTATAAAATAACTACATAGATGTATGTACACTTATCTTTACAACTACTCGTATTTATCTAACATTTATGCTTGCAACTCCACTAAAAAGTCGCTTACAAACATTCTGGAGTCAGTATGCTTGCTTGGCTTTTTACGAGTTGCTACATTTACACAGGACAAAAGCCAATAAAACACAATATCAATATATATAAAAATATATGTACACAGCAGAGTCAGGGATATAAAATAAAGCTAAGCTAACTCCTGAGGTGAGACGTTTTACATGAGACAACGACAGACAGGAGACAAGGACACGGCACACACACAGAGACAGAGAGAGAGATGAACAGAGAGAGAGAGGCGGAAGGACACTCGTTCGTACACTCACACACACAGAAGCGACATCATTACCTTTGGCGATTCAGACAGTGTCGTGGTTGTTGTTGTTGTTGCTGTTGATGTTGCTAATGTTGTAGTTGAGATTGTTGCTGTTGTGCTTGTTGATGGAGTTGTTGTTGTTGTAGGTTGAGTGGCTTGGGATGGAGATGAGGATGTGGCTGAGGATGAGGATGACGATGGGGCGTATGAAGATGAAGTTTGAGTAGTAGTGGACGAGCTTGTTTGGCTGTCTAGCTCTGTGGGCGTGGCTGTGGAGGTATGAGGGAACGACGGCACCGAGGACGAAGCCTCGCCAGCTGCAATCGACGACAACGACACCGAAGAGGTGGCGTCATAGGGCGAAAAGGGCTGCTTATGTTCTGTTTCAAAGGCGGACACCGAGGGCGGCAGCGTGGGAGGTAAGGCGACCTCCGGCTCCACCTCCATAACAACGGCAGCGTCCACCTGAATGGCATTCTCCTCCAAGTAACTGGGTTTTACCATGTCCGACGATTGCACTGTTGTTGTTGTCGTGGCTGCCTTGCTGGTGGTCTCCTCCTGCGGTATCTCCACTGCCAGCGGCACGCCCAGCTGCTGCAGCTCCACATCCTCCTCGTCGTCAGCATCATCGGCTACGCCCAGTACGGGCAACTCCTTGATATTTTTGGTGTTCTCAATCGTCTTGCTGATCACGGACTCCAGCTTGGACACGCTCTCCTCGATCTCCTCTTGGACATTCGGCACCAAGGGCACGGCCGACGAGGAGACGGACTCGGGCGACACCTCCGACTTTTTGGGTTAGTTCGAGTTTTTATTTTTTCGGTTAGTTTTCGAGGCGATATCGGTGGGTGGTGGTGGTGGTGGGGTTTACATAATACACATTAACACAATGAGACCGATTGACCGATTGACCGATTGATCATCAATTGATCGATATACACAGACAGGGGTGTGTGAGAGAACGGAGGGAAGATAGCAAAAAGAGAAGAGAAAATACGTAAACACCGTATGATGAATTATAGTTATATATGGTGGTTGTGTGTGTGTGTTTGTATGTGTGTGTGTTTTCGTTTAAATGCATGTGTGGTGTTGGTGTTATATATATATGGTTTAATTTCCAATTTGCGGTTATTAACAAAGTGCAGTAAACAAACAGAGAACCAAAGGCCTTTCCGGAAATCAAAAAACGATAACCAATCTCTAGACGCGATCCATACAGATCCACACACAGGTAATACACACACATATATCGTCATGTGTGGTTAGCCAACAAGTATGAACCGCAGATATTCTCATTTAAACGTATGTATCAGATAAAGAAAACACCCAGAGAAGAACCGAAACAAATATATATATATAATATATATATGAAAGTATAATAAACACTCACCGCTCCATGGTGATGCCGATGCGCATGCGTGGTCACCGCAGGCACTTCCGTACTGGGCTCCCTAAAAGTGGAACCAGTAATCAGATTGGAGTACTGTGACACATCCAGGTGAGTGATAGAAACTTACGATACTTCGTCTTCGTCATCGCCGTAGTCGTAGTCATCCTCGTCGCCACCAGAGCCCTCGGACTGACGTCGCTTGCGGCTCGATCTGGGAGTTGCAGAAACGATTGGTGTTATTAACTTTCGCTCACAAGGGAGTTATTAACATTTAATTGCTTTGTTTTTTTTTTAAATTATTTATCATTGAATTTATTTATAACCATTTATTGTTTTTTTCTTTAAGGGAAATGCAGTTATCGATCAAATAATATCATTAAACACAACATCAGGAATGTATATCAAGAGAAAGAGTTCGATATGATATATCGACAATAAAATACAATAGTATCGGAAATATCGTATAGTTTAATATATCGACATTGAAATATATAAAAATTGCATTAACGAGAAAATATTCAAAAAACGTTGTTTACTGATAAGTAAATGTTTTTGATTAACTATATATGTATATAGAATATCGATTCATCACACATACATATGTATGTCGATTATTTTAGCGGCATTCGCACCAAAAATTTATTCATTAACGATATATATCGATTTTTCCGATAAGGAAAGCTCGAATAAATGCAGGTATCCTTAATACAAGATCATTAAACAATCTTTCGTACAGGAAGCATAGATATATATCGATACTGCCGCACTTGGGATCTGTAACGATATATAATCTGATAGATGTATCGACAAAAATATCATGCTCAATATATTTTATTGATTATATTATTATATTACCAATATGTTTATATTGGTAAGATCTGATTTGAAATAACAAAAAATCAAAAGAAGAATTCCCATTAAATCTACACTTATATATTGTCTTACCTTGACTTCAATTCCTTTCGCCAAATAAACCAAAGGCCAAAGTTCTCCTCAGTTAAAGCACCAATGGTGCCATCCTTCACCTGGTGGGCAATCTGCTTGGCAATCGGTTCTCCCATCACAAAATAGCTTGGCCCACAGCCGATCTGCAAGGTAAAAATCCAAGCTAATTAAAGTAAAAGTTATAAAATCCCAAATACAAACCATGAAACTGGCGCGTCCTAGGCGGCGATTGAGGGTCTCGATATTCTTGTTGCCCTTGCCTCCCTTTCGCATGGCCAGCTTGTGCATGATCTTCAGCTCACGCTTCGCCACCGAATCCAGAGAAATAAATTCCTGAATACAAAAAACATTTTTAACCTTGCTTTGGCTCAGACTTAGAGACTTTAAAACCAACCTTTGGTATGGCAAAGAACTTGGCCAACTTGGCCTGGACATGAGCTCGCTTGGTGGCCGTCAGCTCGCTCCAGTCGTGCTTCTTCAACAGCAACGAGAGCACGATCTCGCTGTGTGTATTTTGGCAGCTCATTAATTCCGTGACATACGGATCCTGCTTGTAGGCGGGTACATCCTTGGGCTCAATGACGGGAACCTAAAGGGAAAGGTTTCAAAGGTTTTTGATACAGATTGATAAATAAAGAAGGGAATTGATTTTCTCCGAAAATAAACTTAATTTTCAGATTTTCCTTTCATTCGAAATATTTTAAAATTAATTTCTTGTTCGAGAAACACAAAAGAATGTATGGCATATTGAAAAGCAATTTATTATGTCTATTTATGTACTTGAAAACTATTTGTTCTCCCTGGCAAACAATGCAAAACAAGTAAAAATAGATTTCGGAAAATATCATGACTGCTAGCCAAGCATTAACTTATCGCGGCGGCAATCTAATCTCTCATTCAAACGGCGACTGTATAATTCGAATGAAAAATTCCATGCATCATCAATCAAAATTAGCAGTCGCCAGGGAGATCTGATTCGGCGGGAGAGCATGCTCCAATTACAGCTGTTACCACTCACCTGGGAGTCGTTCACATTGAAGTCCCGCTCGGCGAGCACCAGATGGACTGTGATGGCCAGGAGCAGGAGCACCAGCGACAGGTTCGCGGCGGCCATTAGGCGGCACCGTGGCAATCTCATGTTCGATTCGAACGTTGCCCGATATGTGTCAGTTTATGTCCAAAAAGAATGCAGTTTCGATTTCGGTCGAAACGAAATCCAATGCGGCAGTTGTGGGCTTTGGTTTCTCGAGTCTCAAGTTAAGTTTTCCCTCCTGGGTTTTCGCTTTCGTTTCGTTTTCGGAGATATAGATAGATGGAGAGAGAAGAGAAAGGGGATATGGCTGTGGCAGCAGCGTTGGCAGCGAGTTTACATCATCTGCTTCGTTAGCAGCGCCTTCGTTGTCATCATCAGCGCCTTCACCATCATCTGCAAAGTAGTGGAAATTGTGGGAAATATTATTATTAAACATATATAGTTTATGGCACAAGGTCCCTGGAAGGGGGAGGAGGAGGAGCAGTGCAGCTGGGTGCGATGATATGGCCTATGCTAATTAATTGCCGGGCTGGGTTCGGTGACCCAAGCCCCAATTTGAGCAGTGTGAGCTTCAAACTTCGAGCATTTGTGTTTATGTTGCTGCAACTTTTCCTCCACCAACCGACCCGACCGACCGACCGACCAGTAATTAACATAAACAACTGTCAAGTGTTGTTGTTTTTCCTGTATTTGGGGGGAAAATTAACGCTTGATTAACGTGATGCACATGATCTTTTTGGTAATTGGAAAGAGAGAGAGAGACTCCTCCGACCACACGACACCCAAAGCAAACGGAATTGGGAAAGTCCAAGCCGAAAGGGGCACTTAATTAATGCTGATAAATGAAAGAGAAAACTTGGGTAGACAATTGCCATTTGATTATGAATTATTTAGTCTAATTTGGTGCTTAATTGCTTGTTTATTTGGACGATTTTTGAATTAATAATGGAACAATTAGAACGGCTTTCCCACTACCCCATTTGGCCCTTTCAATTACTGCGGAGAACAATGCTTTCCGTTGAGAACTGAACATCGATTTTAAATCAGTCTATCCCCCTTTCATCTCGGATCACTTCACAGAATAATTCCCATAAATTTGTTAATCCCTCATTGGGCATTATGGCGTCCCCGTTTTCCATTGGGTTTCCATTTTCCGCAGCTCAAAAGGCTTATCATCGACGCCGCCGCGTTGGCTATTTATAGCTTTCAGCCACTCCCCCCAAATAACTCCTCGATAATCATTCAACGCTGGCATTATCGCCTGAACATCGCCAGCCCTTGTGCTCCTCCTCCTCCTCCTCCTCCAGAGCTGGGGACACTGAAATTGGAGCACAATTGAACAAGTTGCAGCATTCCGGGGCCGAATGGGGTTAACGCTTGTGACTTGCAATAAAGAAAACAGCATGAAATGTGCAGTGGGAAATGAAGCGCATGGGAATGCCTTTAATTGAGACATTAAATGTGCGACAAAGCGACAAAACCAAGTGTCCAATGCTGAAAATCGATATCAAAGGAATGCCTTCTCCTATGGAAATTCCATCACATGAAACAGAGGACCGAGAAGTTATTGAATGCCATAAATAATGGAAAATATAATTGCTTATGCATGCGCAACTAAAATATCATTTGTTTTTCCATCGTCAGTATTTGTATTTATTTATTTGCAGCCTGCTTTCTAGTTAAATTTAATTGAAGACCTCCGTCGTCTCCGTGGAGACCCAGCTGGAATAGCAAATGAGAAATGGGAAAAGGAGGAAGACCCAAGTGTCAGGCGGCGGCGGCAATATGCCACCGATATATGCCAGCGTATATGAACTTAAAATGCAGCCAAGCATGCCGGGGCCATCAGTCGTTCGTTATACCCCATGAACACCTCACACCCGACCCAACCCCTTCCTTTTTCCTTGCTCTTTGGCATGAATGAGAATGAGGCTCGGACGGCACAGAGTGTGTGTGTGTGTACGTTGCGTATTTGTTGGCTATGCAAATGAATTAGCATTGCGCCAAATGCAAAAAACCAAAGAACCCGGAGCCAGAGCCAAAGCGGGGCACCCAATGGGTGCCGGAGAAATGAGAGAACATAACTTAGCTGGCGCGCAGAGCACAGAAACAAGTTTTTCTGTTCTCCCTCTGAATGCATCGGCTCAGATAAGAGTGGGGACCACACCACAGCTGGCTCCGGAGTGGAGTCAGGGAGTCATGGAGCCATGGAGCAATGGCTGGTGGGGTTGAGGGTCAGCTCATAAATTGAGCCGACACAAAGGCAAACTAATAAAGGTACAAGAACAATATAAAAAACCGTCATGATGAAGAGTAGAGATGATGACGACGATGAGCTTAGCTTGGTGTTTAAGCTGCACTGAGCAAACACCCAGATATTGTCTCACTAAAATCGAACAAATTATAATCAGGCAATGGTTTCATATTAAGAAAACCTTATCATGCTTAGAAAATCAGCGTAAGGCCATAAATCAAGATTGAAACAATCTTGAAAAGTACAGCGTAAAACATAATTGAACATGATCAATAAACAAATGAATTCATATTTTACAAAGTAAAAAATATTCAATAATTATTATTCACGAAGTGTAAATTTAAAAGAATACGAGTATAAGCATAAATAATGGCTTGAATTAAGAAAGAAAAAGGGGTTTTCAAGACCTATGGGGACCTATGTAATCACCTAGGGGGAGGGAAAGGTTCAGCAAAATGATTTTTGGGGGTGTGGGGGTGTCTTGAACAATGATTATGCAATCATTTCACTTAAATATAAATATATTTAAAAACCCTTCTTATTTTTTGTATTATTTTCGGGGAAAACTATTTTTATGATTACATAATCATAAGGGAGAGGTTTACTTGAATGATTACTCTTGATTATATAGGGGGAGAGTCAAAAATACTCGAATATGTAATAACGAATATCTTTAGAAGCATTCTATATAAGTTTTAATAGGAAATAAGGTTTTAATTCTTAGCTAAGGTTCGCTCATACTTTTGATATCGTAAAAAGAAATTACCATTAATGATTAAGGAAACATATAGAGCACCAAAGAAAGCTGTTCATGAGTCCGAACTTAAATAGACATAAAACTTGTTCTATCCCCTGTCTTTAATATATTCTGTGGTAGGAAAACCCTTTCTTTCAGTGTGATGCCACTTCGCCCACGCATTCAGGGCTTTTCAAGTGGGCCGCCTTTATATATCGCCTGTAGCTGTCCCAGTCGTTGCTGTTTGGTATTAATGTGATTAGAGAGAGGCCTACATTTAGAGTCGGCACTTTGCGGTGCCTTCTCCTATCTCTGCGCCACTCATTTTGCCTCTTCCCGCGGGCAATTAATTATCTCAGAGGTTGCCCCCAGCGCGGTTCAGTTCAATTAGCCTTGGTTAACACACACACACGCACAACACTGCCCGTTAAATACACACAAGGTGGCACCGGCTTCATCTCCTCCGTCTTCTGTTTTCCATTTTCCGACTACGTGACACAAAAGATGTTGATTCTGCAGAGACGGCGGCAGTTGCAACAAAGAAATTCTTTCATTGCTGAATGCAGCGACCGCATAAACAAATTTATTTTCATTTTCACTGCACCCAGACTTGCATGCGATGCCCAGAGATATACGACTATATATGTACATATGTATATATATGTATATGTATCCGTCTTGCATGTATTTATTTGCCGACCAAAACTTATTTTTTTTTTATATTTTTTTTTTGGCACTGAAGCCGAACAAGAACTCTACGCAGCTCTGAGGCATGTTTCGAATGCAAAATGTTCGTGGCTATATTAAGTTTGCCAGTTGCCGGTCACTTTATTTACGATCTTTACGGAATTGAAAGCACTTACGGCCTAGGGCAATAAAGCCTATTTAGATAAGATAAGTACAGGTATATTTCCGAACCCATAACTCGGTCAAAACTAGTCTCAATTGATTTAGTTAAGTACATTTATGAAATACATTTATGAAAGATAATAATTTACACTACTATTAGTGAATTAAAATCTCCAGCCACCTACCACAATAAATGGTATTTAAGGAACTCCCATACCATTCAATAAAATGAGCTTGACTTGAAAATCAGACTACAAATAAATCTTTCATGGTCTGCACACTTCTGAGAACTTCTTTTTAGATCATATCTCTCATGTTGAACCGCATATGACTGAAATCATAAGCCGGCTTCTCTGGTACATATACTTTTTCTATACTCTTTGATGCTGCTTTGTGGAAACAATAAGAGTATTTCATCTTCAATTAGCTTTCAATGTTGTTTTCCTCTTTTCACATATTAAATCGGTTGGTTTTCTTAAGAAATAATAAACCACAATTGTTCCATATGCCGGCTCCATATCTCTCTTTCTCTCTGGTCTTCCGTGTGCTTTCTTTCGCCACCAGTTCATCCACCCCTTCTTTATCTCCTCCTCCAGGGCGCCCCACAGGGAACCCCCTTTTCGGGGCAGCTTTAATTAATTTGATTCGCCGCACTGGGCGCACAATTCCGACGATGAAAACGATGGAGCCACGACGACGACGACGACGACGGCGACGAAGTCTTTGGGGGATGGGATGGCCAGCCCTGGACTAATGGATTGTTTGCCGCTTGTATTTTGTTTATGATGCTGGCCGATTGAAAAATTGTTATACACACAAACTTCGCCTCCGGTCTGGGCGTACGAATTTTATGTACATATGCTCTCGTTCGCCGGCGT
Organism: Drosophila parvula; assembly: GCA_018904695.1. Taxonomy (NCBI): domain Eukaryota; kingdom Metazoa; phylum Arthropoda; class Insecta; order Diptera; family Drosophilidae; genus Drosophila; species Drosophila parvula. The sequence continues at coordinate 105,748 of JAEIIG010033393.1, read as the reverse complement.
TTGACCCACAATATCTTGTCGTTGGAAATAGTCTTATTGAAATATGCTTTGTTGCACGCATCGTCAGTGAACTGGAAACTGAAAAATCGGGCAGGAAGGGGAAAACAAAACTCTATACAGTGGAAAGCAGGCCCATGCAATTACCAAAAATAGCCCAAAAAGTCTCTCGGCTCTCCTCAATCAACGCCACGCATCAGCTCGGAGTTTTTTTTTTTTTTTTTGGGCCGGGCTGGCCTGCCTGCAATTGGATATTTGGGCTGGTCACGAAAGGCGTGTCGCATTCTGGCTTTCAAAAATAAAAAAAATTAAATCCAGCACTACAGCAAGACACAAAAACATTTTATAATGACTTCAGCAAAAAAAAAAAAAAAGAGCTGAGGGGGAAACCTAAATGAAAAGAAAAACGTATTGGAAAAACGTTTCCCCAAAGTTGTTTGTTGATTCTCTGAATTTATAGGTATTTGGGAACTGGTCGTTAGTGCAAGGCTTTATATAAACTGATTTATTTACTAGTTCATTATACCATTCAAGAAATTCGAGAATACTATATCTATTTAGGTTTAAAAAAGTATCTAGTACACAGAAATGTTTATCTAAGAGAATTCACCTTTATCTTTATCGTTATCTGTAAAGTTTTCGCGAAAACAGAAATTCTTTAGACCCCGAATTTCAATTGTAAACAATTTCAGAATACCCCATCATGATGTCATAATGTCTCTGGGGATCTTATGACTTTATTTTCCAGTCTTCTTTAGACAATTCTTCTGTGTACATAATGGGGAGCTGAAGAATGAGCTGGAAAGTGCGACACATGGCAAGCATTAGCATGGCTTTCCCAGATAGTGTTTCTGTCCCTCAAAAAAATTGAGATATGATAACAGTTACGGTTAAGTCAGTTGGGCGATATGCATATCAGATAAGCCAGTATAAAAAGAAGGTAGTCCCGAGACCGAGGTAGCTGAGGTGTAACCCAATTTCCGGCACATTGCCCAAGAGCCCAATGGTCCGTGGTAAGCGCTGGGAAAGCGCCAAAAAAGGTGTTAAGCCGATCCAAAATCCCAGCTACGTGAGCGGAGCACACTCACGATGCACTGGGGGACAATAAAAGCAGAAAAAAAAAGAAAAAGGAAAAGGGGGTTGCCATGGCGGCTGCACTCGCTGACACAGATGCGCCCATATATATGTATATCGGTTATTCATAGAGTTTAATTGGGTGTAATTAGGGTATGACGACGACGACATCGACGATGATGAAGACCAATTTGGTGATATGCATAATTGAAGTGGGCTGCAATCCGATTTCCAATTAAGACAAACAAACCATGACAAAACGACGCCTAAATTGGATAACAACTAAATGCGAACAAAGTCAGAGTAATTGTGCTCTAGTGTAATTTGATTAGAAATCACGTGGCAATTATCGCCTCAGCGAAACTGGAGAAGTTCCCAGAACTTAAAGCAAGCGGAGTAGAGCAGAAGGAGAATTTGGAGTAGCCGGTGGTACGGGGCATTGCTCCGCGACCCAGTATGCTGCAACACACTGCGAAAAACCGACATATGTATCTATGCATTTCCACATTATTTATTAAAATCAATTCGGTTTGCTCATCATTGTTAATGTTAATTCCGTTGACTGGTATGTTAGAGCCTGAAAAATATACTTTTCTTAAGGGCAATTAACTTCAAACCACTTTTGGCCATATATGAATGTACACCCATAAGTACAAATTTAAAGATATGGAGTGTTACAGGCATTGAATAGCATCTGTTCAAGTATACTTAAAAACCTTAAAAACAACTTGCAATAAAAGGTAATACCAGAAAAGGTTTAATATAACTTTTTTGTTGATGAATTCTTGAAGTTATTTGCCCATAAACAAAACAGTTTATATATAAAAACTTGATCTTAATCAATCTTAAGTACAAAACTATTAATAATAGATAAAACCAGGAGTTTATAATAATAAAGAAAAAATCAGTCAGTAGTAGTAATTCATTTCCTCGCATTCTTTACCCATACTTCTTATGTCGCTCCTACTAACACCTAACCCTAACAAGTACGTGCTTGGTGTCATCAAAGTCACTTGAGTATACTGACCGTAGTGCATCAACGTCCAAGATACATATATGTTTTTCCATAAATTTAAACAATTCATAAAAATAGATGAAACCAGGAATTTATTATGATAAAACAAGCTTAGACGCAGAATTTCAGGTCCAAAAGTAACATGTTTTTTATCCAAATTAGTTAAGGTAAATTATTAAAAGCGTTTGTTAAACCACGACTTTATTCAGAACTGATAAATATTATCATTAACGGGCTATACCAGTGTAATAAGGCGGATTTTAGGGAACTTTTGAACTTTCAGCTATGTATGTATGTATATTTACAGATATTTTTCAAAAATATTGAAAAGTAACGGTGTTATGTGCTTTTTTCGAAGTACAACAGTTGTTGTTGCTGAAATGATTCCGGTCAAATGAGTGGTGAACCAAAAATAATTTAAAAATGTTATTAAAGTTAAATATACTATTTTCTATCCAATAACTTACAATCTTTTTGGTTTTTTGCTTTTTTGGGGTAAAAAGTTGCTTGATTTTTTAATGCCAAGTTGACAATCTGATAGATCTCAGATATGTAAATATATAGATATATTTATATGGTAAATATATTTAAGAATACTCAGTTTAAATTTCAAGGCGATCGGTCAATTTGGCGTAGAGTTATGATGCCAGAAATTTTTAAAAATGTCGTTTCAACAAAAACACACTTTAAGTTTCAGATTGTGGGGGGTCAACCCTGCTAGCGGTCGCTCTTTAGAACGCTGCCATTCATAAACTATTCAAGATATCATATTAAAATTAAGGTAACCCATATGATATTTTTGGAAGTATAAACTATTGAATAAGCAATGAAATTGAATAAGCAATGAATAAAGTATCACACTGATATATGTAGCTCCTTAGACAAGGATAGGGCACATAATTTTAAGCTTAAGTTTAAGGAGTTCAGTTGTATCCCCGCCTTTATTTGCAGTGTACCGACTTTGTGGAGTCACAGCAAAAATATTTTTGCGTGGGGCCGACGACGTCTGGCAATAATACTTGATACTCGCGCGGACGTGAAGACTGGAAGACATTTGGAGACTTGGGAGCAAGGAAGGGCTGGGCACAGAAACTGGTGGGGGGACAGGCATAAGGCATCAGGCATCCGCCATGTTGGCCAAATGGCGGCGGTGGCGGTGGCGTTGGAGTTGCAGCATTTGCTGTTGTTGTTGTTGGGAGCCATGTGCGGAGTTGCCAAGAGTTGCGATCAAATGCGCTCCAAAGATCTCTTGCATGCATAATGACGATGCCCTGTGCTGTCTCTGTGCTGTGTATTTCTGCCTGCTGTCGCCGATGTTTCGTAAAATTGTGTGTGCTTACAGTAAGAACAAAAACAACAACAACAACAACAAACAGCAACATAAGCAAATGCTAAAAACAAACACACAACGCAATGCCTTAAAGTTCAAACCTCTCTCTCACTCGCACTTTACCCACACTTAGTCACACGCACGCACACACACACAGAGGCGTTGATGAAGACGACAGCAGATACAACAACACCAACAACGATCCATTGCCGGCGGGTTGGAATTGGACAGCTGCCGCCAAGATAGATAGATACTCGTATTCCGGCTGGCCTGGCCCAAGTATTTTTGTACTTTAACGGGCCATGGAGAAGCAGCAAGCAGGCCGAAAAGAAACAGCCACCGAAAACAGAAAAAAAGAAACAGACAACGAAGGTTTTTACACTCTACAAAAAGATTAACACCGATTAAAGAAAAGTTATTGGTCATGGAAGTTACAATCCTTCCACTGGAAGGTGAATCACTTCCATAAAGAAATGACTACCAAAGTATTGTCGATCATGGAAATTGGAAAAAGAGAAGAGAGACCAGAAAGAACCCCATGCCAAAATGGTTAAAGTGTGAAAGAGGGAGAGAAGAAAAAAATAAAGTGTCCGTTCAACGGACTGGAAGGCAACAGACCCACCAACTTCCAGATGCGAAACAGAAACAGACATCTCTTTTTTTTAATTAGGGAAACAGCGGGCGCAAGAAGGGTCTCTTCTGCACTTGACACGCAATCCCGGGACAGCGTTTGCTTACTCCCCCACATAACCACTTTCCCCCATCCAACCGACCGACCGACCTACCGCCCTCATCGTTAGGCCAGCAACAAATTGACGCAATCTGATTAAAAACGCATCAAAATAAAACTAACTGTTGGTCAGGGGGGGAAGCGACAACCTATGCTAAACGCTCGTAAAAGTAATTTTGTTGCCCCAAACGGACACACGGAGAGACACACGCACGCGGAAAACTCCACTCACGCACACTAGAGCTCTCGTCCTAACACACACACACACACACACAGGCACAATTTAGGGGTGCAGGCGGAAGCGAAAAAGGAAACACTAGAGCTCTTAAAACAGCCGTCGTCCCCTTTTTGCGTACGCAGCATCCGCAAAAGAGTGCCAAAAACTGAGTGGTAATGCCGGGGATTTACCACAGTGAACTGTCGCCAGGCATGGAACAATCAATTAAAAGAATATATATTTTTTTTTAAGTTTATGTAAAAGTTTAAAAATATATTGGCTTCTAATAAGAAATACGTTTTTTTTTTCATTCTAGTTATGAAAATCAAATTGTCTAAAGTCTTTTCCAGTAACCAAAAGTGTTTATCTTATTGAGTCATAAATGGATTTTATTCTTCCCATTCCAGGTTCCACTGTGCTGGTGTATTGGTGCCGTATATGACCGAAAATCACAGTGCGGGCGGAAACTAAGTGCCGTCATCAAAGAACGCACACACACACACACACCCATTCGGGGGTAAGAGAAAGATAGAAAGGGGCAGACAGATGAAGTCAGACGCCTGCAAAGGGAGATGATAGAGGAGAAAGGTGGAGAGAAGAGAAGGAGCTAGCGTAAACTGACAGCTGCCCAACAGACGCATCCGGAAAAAGTGTCCGCTAAAATCATTTGTTAAGTGCGGTGGCCATGACAACTGGAGTCCTGCTGGTCAGATTTCCAGCCTCGATTTTCCCGTCTCCCTCGCGCTGCTGCCACACACATATGCACGTACTTCCATCATCATCATTGTCGGCATCCAACACCAGCAAAACGAACCAGAACAACAACGACAACAGCAGTGTGCAGCCTCCCAATCTACGGCCCCCTTTCCCCGCTCATCCTTCGTTCGCTTCCGTGTTTCGAAATTCAATTTATGTATACTTTATGGTGCCGCAGCCGGCTCCCCCATTTGTGGAGCCCAGTGAGGCGGAGAAAATTGTAAGTTCAGGAAAATCGATTTTCTTGTTGTATATTTGTTGCCGTTCTTCGCTTCTCTTTTTTTTTTTTGTTTCTACCCGCGGCAGACAGGGCTAATTGGTGTTGCCTTTTTTCTGCGGCCGTCGCCAGCTGCAGTTGCAGTTTGCACTCACCTCGTTGCGCTATTTCGGTTGCTCCGGATTCGGGAATCTCCTTTGGGCGAAATCTCTTTGGGCCACAGAAATCGCGTCCAGAGAGAGAGCGACAGAGATGCGACACTCACTTACTCACTCACTCACACTCGCACGCACAACGGCTGGCTGGCTGCAGCAATGTTTCTCTTCACTTGCAGCACTTTTTTTCGGTCACACATTCACCCGCGATTCGCACGAGCTATCCGCGATCTTTTTTTATTGCAACGCTTGAACTATAAATGCAACTGGCGATGCCTCACATGCTGCATATTTTTCGCTGGCTTTTCACTTTTTTTGCAGCGGAATTGGGAGCAGAAAACAAACTCAGCCGAAAAACCGCAGCGCGTTGTTGTTGGCAGAGGAGTGTGACCGCGACTAAATCGACAGAATATACCACTGTGGGAAATATACCGCTTTTCTGGTGTTACAGCTGTTTGCGCTGCAAAGTGCTAGAGATGGGCGAAAACTTTTCGATATCAAAATGCATGGTTAAATATTGGCAACTTCATCAGGGCTATTGTAAGTGTTTACCCCATCATTGAAACAAACTATTTACATATATATACAAATAACATACATAAAACTCTGACATTTTATTTCTTATTTCCTTAATATTATGCAAAAGAAGCTTTTAGAGCTAACACAATTTTTAAGCGAATATGATCAAAGTTTAAATATCGGCCTTAGTCCCAGATCATACCTAGTTCGAATTTTCGAACTCACATACATATGTTTCAGCTTTAAAATACCTATGGTATTTTAGTTGAAGATTTGGTCACATTGACTGGAAATTACTTAACATGCTGCAAGGATTGATTCAAAGGTAAATAAATAGAGGGAAAACAAGGATTTCATGTATGAAAAACTTCCGATTTGTACTCTCACAGGACCTGCCTAGCAGTGGCAAACACCGCTCAAACACTGCTCGTGCGTGAGAAGCACGCCTTCAACCGGGCGCTGCTGAAGCCGAAAGTTCGCTGCCATTTCCCGAAACCTAAGGAGGTGAAGAGAATCAATGTCCACGGCTGGGATACAAGAATGTCTACGCCCGAGGGCCGTCGCTTGCTGATGCGCAGAATACTCAAGGGTCGCCACGATCTGTCACATTAGCTTCATTTTGATTTAATAAAATTTTCTTATTTACAAAACAAAGTAACTATCTACAACTATAACACGCCTGGTTTCGGCTCAGTTTCCGTTCCTCTGATTAGCTGGCACTCCCAGGAAGGCCGGCGCTCGATGGTAGATCTGCTGTATGCTCTTCGAGGACTTAGAATCGTCCAGGATGAATACGAAAGGAACAGAGCTGGAAACTCCTTGACCCTGATCCCGAAAGTATCCCTGTGGCAAGGTCAGTTCTCCGCCGAGTATGAGGCAGTTCACAAGGGACATACGTTGAAGGGGCATCGCTGGTACAAGGAATAGTTTCTGCCGTTCGTAGTCAATGGCACGGACGACTCCTAAAAGAAAATACAAGATAAATTATGTCCGTTCTCCAAGATGTTTGGATATATAACGCACCTATTCCCAAACATTGAGGCAGGCCGTCAGCTTCTTGGTGACACAGATACACCACATTTGCCTCCATGCCGTGGATCAGTTCTTCGCGCGTGTACTCTTCGCTGGTGGGATGTTGGACCTTTAGAGCGTCTAAAGGTATTCCGAGGATCTGGCAGTCTGTGAAGGATTTGGCGTTTCCGGTGAGACACGAACTCAGACGGGCCAAGAGGTTGGAATACCGCATATCCTTGGCGCTCAGGCTCCACGTACCCCGCTCCTTTGGCGGCACAGCGCTCAGCAGCTTGTGCAGCGTATACTTTGGAATTTCCTTCACCCGAAACTCATCCGACGTATAAATAATGGGCTTGCACTGCGAGAGGATGCTCCACTCGAGCGGGGAATCAAAGTTGTTGATCGCGATTGGACTGGCAATCTGTATCAAGTCCGTGGGTCGTATGCGGTCCACCAGCAGGGCCATCAGTTCAGTTCCAAAGCCCTTGTTGTAGCCCATGGTGTTAATAAGCCAGGGAATGTTGGCGTACTTCGAATCCTTCTGGACATGCTCGATCAACTGGATGACTGCCCTGGCATACTGTTTCGCGCACATGACTATGTTGGTGTGGCCGACCACGTAAGCTCGATCCGGTTGCTTGTTCAGCAGAAAACCCGGTCCCAGAAGCGGTCCATCAATAAGGGTACACGACACAGTCTGGGGAACAAAGATCTCCGGCTGCCCAATGTCCAAATCGATGAGGAGGAAAGATGGCAACAGTCCCAGGTTCCTGTTGATAAGGTAACGCAGTAAACTGGACTTTCCAACGCCCTTTCCACCAGCTATCATGACCCGACTGCTGGCCTGTATCTTCAACTTATTCCAGACCTGCGGCACAAGCAGCGTGCGACTCAGATCGGAGTTTTGGATGAGGCACTGCAGCAGAGATTCGCTCTGATGGTACGGCCTATTGGAGGCGTTTAGCAGCGGGAACACATTCTGGGCCATGTGCTTGGAAAAGGTCTCCGAAAGGCGCTGAGCGCTGGCATTTCGTTGCAACAACACAATGGCGTCTGTGTGGCTCTGGAAGCTAGCCTTAATCCTGTCCAGCTGCGCTCGGGTAAAGTTATCATTCAGTTCCTGCCAATTCACCTCATCCCTGGCAGGCTTCTTGGTTTTGGTCGGAGAAATGGACACCCAAGGAAGGCCTTTCAGTGAGTAGATGGTAAGTGGTTCCTGCCTGCGCGCTTTGTGCCCATTCACCGAGATTTGGCCACTCAGCAGAGTGAGCACCAATGTTCCATAGAGCTCGAGGTTCTCCTTAATCACGGCCAGCACGTGGTTGCTTTTGAGACTGTTCTCGAATACGCTGAGTTCGGTGGGAGTGGCTTGCGGATTTCTATAGAAGGGTGTCTCATTTGTATGCGGAACTGGGCTATTTTCCGGTACAGGTCTTTCTGTCGGTGACTCCCCGGCTTCGACTTCAACTTCTACAGTTACTTCAGGCTCTTCCTTTGTTGTAATAGACTCCTCTACAATTTCCTTCGCTACAATCTCCACCTTCTTGGGCTTATACTTAACCAGCTCATTTTGGTTTTGTGCCACAGGTTGCCTATCAAAGATTTCTTCTATTATAAGGGGCTCCTTCTTCAAATGCGGCGGTGTATCATCAAAGAAACCCTCAATTATTGGTGGTTCATAGGTGGAGTCTAGGTCGTCAGTGTCAAAGATATCGCTGCCGAAATCCTCGCTGTCTGTGGCTTCACTTTCGGAATCATCACTGTCAAAGTACTCAAAGTACTCGCTGTCTTCACTATCGAAGTCTTTGCTGTGACCGTCTTCACTGTCGATATCATCATCCGTTACGTAGTTGTTCACTTCGTCCAGGATATTTGAATTCTCCTCGAAGACCGAAATCTTGCGAACAGATCCTTTGGCTTCACCTTGCGAAAGATGCACACTACTTTCCTTAGGTTCTTCAAACGCTGCTGGCAAGGTCAGTCCTTTGGGCTGATTCTTTTTGGCCACCTTAAAAATCCTAGGCTTTCTGAAGAAATCGTCATCTTCGTCCTCGAATCCATCGAATTCCTCGGAACCTGTTGAAAGATGAGTAGTTTTAAGTCAATCACAATTAGCCAATATAAACTGGTTCTCACTGCTATCTTCTTCTACCAAGTCATCATCTGAATTCAGTTCAAAATCGTCATAATTATCTTCAGACTCCGATTGCAGATGTTCCTCTAAATCAGAATTGTCGTAAAATTCCTCAAAGGAGCCTTCACTGGATGTTTGCTCTGAAAAGCCTATATACATAAATATTGGTTAAATATTAAATTAAATATTAGTTTTCTATATATAAATACCATTTATTATGGGCACTGCCAAAACCTGGGCTTTGGAACCATTGACTTTTTTAACAATTTCTGGTACAACTTTTGTACTTTTGGCGCCATTGGACTTGTTAACTTTAACGGGCGGCGCTTTCTTTTCTGAATAAAATCATGAATAATTAATTATCATTAACAATATCAAAACACTTAATATAATACCATCATTCTTAGGAACTTTGAAAGCTTTCTTCTTAGCATCCTTTTTATTTATTTTTAGTCCGGAATCCTTGAGTTTCCCTGACTTTAATGACTGTTTTTTAACTTGTAAATTGTCTGCCTTCTGTTTGGGCAGTCCTTGGAATTTTCCTTGGTTATTTAATCCCATTCCAGCTTCGGCGCTATCAGATTTAGGTTTTGCATTATCCACAGGAGCAGTAACATCCTTTTTTGGCTTCTTTTTGGGATTAGAAGTCTCAGACTTGGTATCTTCATTGGAAAAATGTCTCTTTTGAGCAGCTTTTTGTTCAGATTTCATCTTCTGCTTTGGTTTCTGGAAAGATTCCACGTTCTGCTTTTTAGTTTGGGGAATCTGTTTGGGAGCACTGGGAACTGTTGGAGCCGCCTTCCTTATTGAAGCCAAAGGTAAAGGAAGTGGCTTTCCCGGCCTCTTCCGGCCGTGTACCAACTCTCGCTCCTCGGTGAGCCGGAAACTAAGCTGCATTTCTTTCAGTATGTGCGAATTTAGTCTATTTTTTGACATTTTTGACAAAATCGTCAAGAATTAAAGAAACAATCGCCCGGCCATGCGACCAGTTGGAAGAAGAAGCAGATCAATATAAAGATGGGTAAAAATCGATGCCAGCATCATCGATGTTTTGGAAACATCGCTAGCATCGATGTTTGGCAGGGAAAAAGTCCGACCCACTTGCGTATTTGAAAGTAAGAAATTAAGATATAATATATTTGTTTTATATAATGTGTTGTAGAAATTGTTTTTTAAGTGACTACCAATGGGGATTGATTTAAAACATTGGCTAAAAAGTGAAAGGGTGTTTATTAAAGCTGGACTACTAAGAGGTGATCCGCTTTTTTCGAGCATCAATAAAACCATATCGATAGGCTTTTTATTTTTTTTTGTTTAATTCGTATATAATAATATAAATATTACGGAACATCTTTTTTGTTGAATATTTTTAATAAAAAATCTATAATGTACATAATAATATAGCAATTTATTTAATTTTTCAACTTTTTTAATCGAAAATGTTTAAAGGAATATTTAATTTTGTTAAACAATATTTTTTCAAACTTCATAAACTAAGCAATGAAAATTTGAAATATATTAGTTTTTCTAAAAGAATATTTTTTTTAATACCATCTTGCTTAAATAAAGTTTTAATAAAATATAAACCGTTATTGTGTAATAAACTTTTTATTTTATTTTAAACATCGATGTACGCAAAGATCTCCATCTCTGGTTACATTTTTCTAAATTAAAAATCTTGTTTAACATTCAATAAATTATTTTTACTGCAGGAACTCTTGAGATTAGTCTCCGACCGCCAATAGAAAAAGAAGAGCTCTTATGTGTGACCAGCCAGCGCTACAGATAATACCTCTGCAGAGTTGCCATCGATAACCGCTGCAATACAGCCCTGCGCTTGAAGGCGTTGGTTGGTCATCGAACGTTCATCGCGCTACCAAGAAATGAAACGGATGAACATTGTTCATCGTCATTTTGCATGGGAAAAAATCGTCGAGTTCAATTCGAATTTTTGTAATTGCATTAACTTTTATACGATATAGCTAAACGGTAGACGAATAAGAATCAACAAATTTGTGCCATTTTGTAAGCAAATTAAGTGTCGAATTCGTGCTGAGTGTTGTGAAATCACCATAAATTGTAAGTGGCTGAAAAGCAGTGAAAAAATTCCACACAGACACGCACACACGCACGCCCAGCCACACACACACAGCGAAGTCGGCGGACACGGACAGCGGAGCGCGAGTGGATGATGAGATGTTTTTGGAATGGAATAAAGCGAGCGGGACGAGGAGAGGAGTTGAATTTTTCGGCCCTATGACGCGACTGGAGCTGGCCCCAGGAAAAATGCGAAAGGCGAGACGCGAAAAACGGATAGTGCAAAGCGCACAACGGGGAAAAACAGCAGATAAATGCGGCGAGAACGGACAATGTACAATGGGCTAGAAAGAAAAGAAAGAACCCCACACTTTTCGACTATTAGATCGCCGTCGTCCCGTCCAGCCGCGAGTATGACTAAGTGTGTGTGCGAGCGGGAGAGAGCTACCCAAAGAGAGAAAGAGCGCCCGTCTGTGTGTGTGTCGGTCGTTGTTGGTGTTGTGTGTGTGCCCTGCCTGTGTGTGGCTTTTTCATTTCGATAATTTCGAACAGCTCGCAGTTTTCGCGAATAAATTAAACAGAACAGAAATTAAACAGAACAAACGAGCGGACTCTGTGCAGCACGAGCAACATTAGAAGCATCAGCGGTACACTGCATTATTTGCATCCCACCACCAATGTGCCTTTCCCTTTGCTTTCCAGAACTTCCAATGACGACGATTCGCAAGAAATTGGTAATTGTCGGCGACGGTGCCTGCGGTAAAACTTGCCTTCTGATTGTCTTCAGCAAAGATCAATTCCCCGAGGTCTATGTGCCCACCGTATTTGAGAATTATGTGGCCGACATTGAGGTGGACGGCAAACAGGTAAGTTTCTGAAAGCCCCCTCCCTTTCGAGACCCCCGCCACAGCCCGTGATAACCCCGCCCGAGAGGAGGAGATAATCAGATGATCTCGTTTTATAATTTGTGCATTCAATTCAGACGAATTCAAGTGCGCGTATCCTCCTTACACTCTCTTTCTCTTCTTTCCCTGTCTGCTGTCTCTTTCTCTGTGCTTCTGTATGTGTGTGTTTTTATTGTTCTCTTGTTTGTGCCACCCACAACTTCACCCCCACACCCACATCTACAACCCCTCCTTGTAAAATGGAAAAAAAAATAATACAAAAAAACGGTGCTGTGAGTCAATATCGAACGATTCCATAAACACACACAAACACAAAAGCAGGCGGAGCAGACAGACAGTGAAAATGCTTTTCCACGATCTTGCAAGAGCGCAAAATTACGGATATTTTTTTTTTTTTAAGAATTCCCAAGCAGAAGTCTTGATAGCAGTGATTAAGTCACACTTGGCCACATTTCCCCCACAGTCACACTGGAACAAACACACACACTCGCATGGATGGCAAACAGAGAGTTGGCAGCACCAATACCATGTTAGCGGGGCTCCCTTCCTTCCGCTCGTTTTCTTTTCTTTTTATTTTGTATTTGCCTTATACAAGTCCGTTGCGCACATACAGTTTTGTGCGTTGCGCCGCCCCCCGCTCGCTGGCTGGCTGGCTCTCTCTACCTGTACTCTCTCCGGTTCTCCCACTACTCTCTTGACCCTCCTCTCTCTCTTGGTCTACTAAATGTAATGAGCAGCGTTTTGTGTGCGCGATTTCCGAGGGCATTAAGTCATGATTTGGCTATACTCGTATATTCGATTTAGATTCCGATTCCCAATATTTTTTGAGGCGCTTTTTCGAAATAAACATTGTGTTTGCTTTTGCTGCGCAATATGGCGGGGTTTTGGTGCCTGGGTGCCTCTTTGCCTGTGCCTGTGCCTGTTTCTGTTTCTGTTTGGATAGCGTTTACATACATATGCTGGCTGCCTGACTCTCGTTCACGTCATTCTACTTGGGCTTCGGCTCGCTTCGATGTGATTAATTCGCTTGGCATTTCCGCCAAGTTCCTTGCTCACTCTCCCATTCTCCAGCTCTCCAGCTCTCCAGCAAGCTCTCGCTATCTGCAATGTGAAGTTGCTGTCTCGTCTCCAGTTTGTTCCTCCCCTCCCCCCTAACAGCCATTACCAAATGCAATATGATGACAGCTAACACAAATATGCAGGCAATCTTAATCTAAAGCTAAATCCACCAATCATTATCTCTAAATACCAATCACCAGGTGGAGCTGGCCCTGTGGGATACGGCCGGGCAGGAGGACTACGACAGATTACGACCGCTGAGTTATCCCGACACTGACGTCATACTGATGTGTTTCTCAGTGGATTCACCCGATTCGCTAGAAAATATTCCTGAGAAATGGACCCCAGAGGTGAGTATTATTAACTGGAACAGCAAACAGAAAGGAGAACTTCTGTTGGCTTAATCGGGTTTCGTAAACACTTGTACTTAAAGTGAATAGAAGTATTCATTGCAAGCACTTTGATTTGCTGTCTATCTTGAATTGAGTTCTTAAGTATATCTATTGACAAGTCCTAGTCCGCAGACGTAACAGTTTCTGGTTCTTGTAGTATCTAGTATCTGATAGCGTTGAGTTTCAGTGAGAATATAACCCTTAAAGTATCTATGAAAGGCATAGAAAGCACAGAAATTAATTAGTTTTGCTTAAGAGAAAATATCAAATGAATTATAATGTTAATTTGCTCACTAAAAATTAATTAACATGTAAATTTTGATGAATTTAGAAGTGAGAATGGCTAAGGAAGGTTAAAGTAATTAACGTTTCTATAGATATTAACTAGGTATTGGCTAAGGGAAATGTTTAATATTTGTATCTAAAAGAAACTCCCAAAGATGCTGAAAGCTACTCCACAAATAATACCAAAAATTTTATTTTAAGGATACAAATAATCCAATAGTACTAAAAATTGAATCTGAAAGTTGCTTCCTTACGGATATTCCACAAATACAACCACAAATTGTATCTGAAAGATGCTCCCTTACAGATATTCCAATTATATCATCAAAAATCTATCATAAAACCCAACTAATCCACTTAATTCCTTCGCAGGTCAAGCACTTTTGTCCAAATGTTCCAATCATTTTGGTAGGAAATAAGAAAGATTTACGAAATGATCCCAACACAATTCGGGTATGTATACGCACCGTTGGCCCACAATAGAAGAGAGTCCTCTAATCCAGTGTTTGCCCCAAACAGGATCTTGCAAAGATGAAGCAGGAGCCGGTGAAGCCGCAGGAGGGTCGCGCCATGGCCGAGAAGATTAATGCCTTTGCCTATTTGGAGTGCTCGGCCAAGTCCAAGGAGGGTGTGCGAGATGTTTTCGAGACGGCAACTAGGGCCGCGCTGCAAGTCAAAAAGAGGAAGAAGACCAGATGCCTTTTGCTCTAAAAGAGCAAATCAACAACATGAAAATCTTTACCACACACACACACAGCAAAACAACAACAACAGCATACACACACTCACACAAACAAACACACACACACACACCTTTTACAACAATAACGAGCTGAAGAACCACTCAACAACATCGGATACACGAAGCTGCACCACCCAACAAACAGCAACAACAACAAGCAGAAGCAGTAGCAGTAGCAGAAAGAGAACAAAAGCCACACTAGAGATCGGTCGGTGGTGGTGGAGGGAGCGGAGCAGCGCGGTAGAATGAGAGCCCAGGAAAATGTCAAATGCGGATTTGATTTTATATACAGTCTAGTGTAGTTATAAACCGAAGTAAACAACAGTAATAACTATGGCATTATTATTTGTAACCCTCTAGGGCAGAGAGCAGATCGATCAGTCAGCCGCTGCAAGCAAATATATATCGATATATGTAAACATATTCAAGTTGTGTCCGTTTCTGTCCAACCCTCCTCCCACTCCTCCTACTCGGTGTAAGTTTCGTGATTGTCTTTCTTTGTTGTCAAGTGTTGCAGCCGTGGCAGGATGAGATAAGTGTGCGCGCATGTGAGGGTGAGGGTGAGGCAGGTGAAGTGGAATCAGTGGAATCAGAATCAGCAGTTGGACTCAGCAGTGGGTCCCAGCGAGCTAGGGCGACGTTAAGGAGCGAGGAATTAGGATCAAGTTGAGAGATGAGAGTTATGTTCCCTTTAATCTATCAGAGACCAGGCCGCCAATAGTCGATGCAAGTGAAAGAAAAGAAACTACATTACAACAACCGAACTAAACACAAAACAAAAAACAAAAACAACAAAAAACGATAAATGTTTATTTAAAACTAAACGTAAGCCACAAATGAGATGCATTCAGTTTTCGCGTGGGTGAGATGCTATAAAAAGGGAGAACATTTTTGATGAAGTGAAACTATTTCGAGCGCATTAAGCGAGTTTTTAATATTTGTACTTTGCATTAAAACGAGTGGAAAACATAAAAAAAAGATACTACAAAACAAACAAACAAAACAACCAAACTATATGATGAGTATTTTATGATTTTATAAAATACGAATATACATATAATTATACTATACAGTACATATGAATGTGTGTATGTCTCTTTTTTGTATTTTGTACCGTCGTCAATCGTGTAATTCTCACACAGAAGTTGAAAAACTCGGAAGATGCATCAGATACAACCAAACTATATTATACTTATGAATAAACAGTACATTTGATCTACTCTTGGTTTAACTTGAATGTTTTATTTGGTTCGGGGAAGTGAATACAACATTTTCAGGGCGAAAATCCACCTTAAGGATGGGACTGTTGACCTGACCTACACAACTAGTCGACGTTATAGGGAGGGTTCAGCCTAAAAGGATTCTCAATTAAAACCAGTCGGAGCTGGGCGGCGCATGTGAACAAAAAAAAAGGTTCAATGAGCAAGTGAGCATGTTCCTTTCAAATATTTAGTTGTTGTGAACTTGTTCATTCTTAATGTCTTCGTAATTTTTATGTAGATTTTAATTTTTGCTCAGTTGTACTTTTTTCCCCCGTTTTTAGTTTTATTATGAGGGGTTTTTAGAAGTCTAGTTCGGTTTTATTTCATATATGTATATATGTACGTAAATCGATACTCGGCTATAGATTAGAATAGAAATCACGCAGATTTTTTTATATACAAAGGTCTGCTCAGGCTCGTTTCGGCTATTACCAAATCTGCCTCACATTTGTGCCTATTTAAAAATTCGAGGACCAGAATCCAGACTTGGTAAATTATGCGGATCTCACTGAAAATATTTGGGGCTTGTGCTAATGTTAAAGGGCTAGATGGGAGAAGCTTTGGGGGTAAGTATTTTGGGCTTATATGCAATATAATTTATTTTTTAGTATAATTTTGATTATAAAATAATTGAGAAGAGAACAGGGAAGAAGTGAGCAATATATCTATATATCTTGAAATAAAAAAGAACAAGTCAACATGTTCGGACGTTCTACAGAAATCCCTATGGTTTAAAGAATGTCCAGAATTATGCTAAAAATTGTACATCGTTGCAAAAAAATAAATATGCATTAAATTTGGTACCTAGCTCGCATTGCATCCTTTTAGAAACTTTTTTAAAGGGTTTAAAAAAGCAAGAGATTTCGGGAACACCCTATGTTTGCTACTGCAAATTGCGTGCATGGAAAAAATCCCATGAGATTAAATATTATAATATGTTGTATTTCCTCGGAAATGGCATTGTTTTCCATAACCGATCATATTTTTAAAGTTCCATGAGGATTATAGCCGCATTTCAGTTAAAATAAGTTAGCAGACAGATAAATATAGTTTACAAAATAAATATAAATAAATAAATACGGATGTGGGGGGAAAGATTGCAAAAATTGACCTCTCTTCTAATCAACCTGGCAATCGCCGAACAATAAAATGAATCATGCCCCAAATTGAACCTCCCAAACAATAAATCTTGATATTAACGGGGGTTCCAAAAAAATCTTTATTGAGGGGATTGTTTTTGTTTATTTTGTTGTGCTTTAATATTCCATTGTTTTTTTTTGTTGATTTTTTTTTAGTTTTTTTTTACATTTAAAATGTACATAACATTATGAATCAAAATGTTGATTTGGTTTCTTTCTATCGTTTTGTCGATTATTATTATTGGCATCGCTCCCGAGCAAGTCTGTCGTTTTCAAAACGACATGGACACGACAGAATGCATTGAACATATACATATGGTTCCCAAGACTTTTCACTTAAACCGTAAATATTATAATAGCGTTAGCTTTCCTTCCGTATTTTTAACTTCTACCCGCATTTGATTACTTGTTTCTCATATAGTTGTTGCTCTCGTTAGTCGATCGGTTGGTTTGAACTGTTGCATGAAAGGATTTGCAATAACAATGAATTATTTGTAATTATGGTGTAGTCCAGGTCCAACAACTGTTTCCAGGGATCGTGTAACAAACCAGGTAATTAAAGCCGTGTTTTTAGTAATTCGTTTCGTGGTTATGCAGTTAACATTGATGAGAGGAACTCATGGTGGATGCTTAGAGAACGTGATGTGTTTGTTGTGGCTCTGCTTGTTTGTGGTTGTGTGTGTAAAAAGTAATTAACAGATTGGTTAAACTAATAATAAATAAACTTAGGCGTAACACGTGTCCTTAACAATATAAACAATAAACATTTCTCAAACTTAAACAACAAATGCATATCGGCTGTCGTTGTGGCTTACAAATTATCAATTTGGGATCTGAACAAACTTCCTTCCTCTCGCCTTACTTCCACATACTTAGGTCGATCGATCGATTTATAATATTAGTATACATTAAATTCAACATTTATTCGATTAGTTAAATGTGTTGCTTGTGTCTCATGTGCGTCGCGCGCGTGTCTTCCGGTAAATACGTACATACATAAGTTTAAAAATCATCCATCTGTGCGTACTTCGCTTCTACACTTCTGGCAATTGGCTGGATTTGTGGATTTTTCTCTGCTTGATTATAGTCGTAAAATGTGAATTAAAACCTTGCAAACACCCTGACTTATATGGTATACACTCTGCCTCTGTTAGTCATGCGATCTTAAGAAACTTATCTGAGTTGAAATTTGAGCTTCCGCCAATTGCCCAGTCTCCGTCTCCTACCCCATCGCTCTCGTTTTTAGGAATCAACGTTAGTAATATTTACTACATAAACATATGTACGTGCATTGTTAAATATGTATCTTTTTGGATCGGTGCTTAAACATATTGATATACTCTATCGCTGCTCTTCCGCGCCTCGTCACCACACTACTTATCTCTTTTTCCTGTCCAACAACAAGTACGTTAAATAGTTGTAACAAATAATAAATAAAACACTGACTGACCGCCGCCACCGGTGGCCATAACAATTACAGTTGTGTTGTGCTCCTCCTCGATCGGTTCGGTAAATTCTTGTAGGTCGGGTGTACCTTAAAAAGCGTGCCACATACACGTTGCCCGTGAATACAGCGATAAAAAAATAATAAAAAAATATAATATTGCACTCGTTCAATAAGAAATGTGGACACCTTGGCCTAGTTGAGGTTTCGCCGGCGACGGAACACCAGGGCGAAAATGGAGCGAATGCGCCACCAGCGGCTACGATGGCGCGTATGAATCTTCTCCGAGCTGGAGTCCGTGCCCAGCGCCTTCTGCATCTCCTTGCGCCGAATCTCGCGGACCAGCGTGTAGAACGCCTCGTCGATGTAGTGTCGCAGAGCGGCCGATGTCTCGAAGAAGGGGCAACCGAATTGATTGGCCAAATTCTTGCCCTCCTCGGTGGTCACACGACGCTGCGACTCCAGGTCCACCTTGTTGGCGATCAGTACCAGCGGAATGTCCTCCGAGAGACGCACCCGAGTGATTAGTTTCCGGTACTCGGAGGCCTCCTGGAAGCTGTGGCGGTCGGTGACCGAGTAGCAGATAATGAAACCTTCGCCACAGCGCATGTATTGGTCCCGCATGGCCGTGAACTCTACCTGGCCGGCGGTATCAAGGATATCGAGGAGAGCGGCCTCGTTGTCGATGACCGCCTGTTGCTGGTAGGAGTCCTCTGTGAGGAGAGAGAGAGAGTGAAAGGGAGAGCCGGCGGCGGCACACACACACAATTAGAGGGGGGCGC
The DNA here is from genome assembly GCA_018904695.1 of Drosophila parvula. Lineage (NCBI taxonomy): Eukaryota > Metazoa > Arthropoda > Insecta > Diptera > Drosophilidae > Drosophila > Drosophila parvula. Next base: position 86,543 of record JAEIIG010033393.1, on the reverse strand, counting down.
TTTCCCAGGCGGTGTCGAATCCTCACTCACCAATTGTCGGGTCGTGGTAGTCCAGGAAACTGTGGCTCACGAACTGCAGGGTCACAGCTGTTCGGGTTTGCCGAGCGAAGGTCGTCGTTTTCACAGGCGGTTTTCGGGTGATGGGCGTCCGAATGGTGGTAGGCGGCGGGCGTTGGGTGGCGGTCCAAAACAAAGCGTAAAAGAAATTGAGATAATTTATTGATTTTTCGCAGGCACAATCAAAGTGCGCAGTGATAACTCCCACAGTCGCCGACCTGCGCGACCTTACGCACTTTTCTCGTAGACGGTCCATTTTGGAGTTCTGGAACACTTACCGGACTTGCCCACGCCTCCATCGCCCAGGATGACGATCTTGTAGACTCGCAGGCCGCCCCTCATGTTCTGGGGCGGTACCGGAGGCGTTTTTACCAGGTTGCCGTTCTCCTTGTGGTCGCTGGGCAAATGCATCGAATCCGTGTCGGCGGCGCTGGTGCAGGACCTCAGCTTGCTGGAACGCTTTAGAGCCGCACAGCCGATGGACATGTCGCCGGCCATAACTCCCGGAGGATTTGCCAGGGATCAGAACACGCTGCGAACCTGCTGCACCGTCGCCAATTGTGTATTATTTTCTTGTGTTTTTTTTTTCTTCTGGCTCGGGGTTGGTTCTGGCTAGAGGTGGGCGCGTAACGCACTTATTGCGCACGAACACGACATGCGTGGAAAACCACGGCGCCAGTTTGATTTTTTGCTCAATACAAATATTTAGTTTATTAACTTTTGTCAATGCTGTCGTGGATTTATTACTATTGTTCTGGAAAACTATTTAAATATCGGTATTAACAGTTTTACTTTATTTTTATAAATTAATCACGAGTCTAACTTAAAACCACCTTTATTTGGTTCATGGCCAAAACATAATGTGTATTATTATAAATATGAGGAATAAAAAATAACAACGAATTTGTTTTTACAAAACAAAACAACAATCGCATATTGTTGCGTGACTGCCTCACGAAAGAGACACGCCCATCTCTAGTTGAGCTTATCGGAGCAGGGTTGCATGGCGATACCTGCAGTCACCGCGCACTTTATAAATAATTTTCCCACGGACTCGCACATTTAGTAACGTGCCGTTTGCTGATCAAGATCGCCAGTCTTTCCGGTGCGTTTGAGCCGAAAATAAGATAAAAAAACAAACACCACCTCCAACGAATTGGCATAAATTTAGTGCCGAGCAAAATGTCGGGCGATGTGCAGCCGCGAAAGCGAAAGGATAAACGCAGAAAACGCGGTAAGTCCTTCGCCCATCTCTCGCTCTCTCTTTCGTGCGGATAGACCGTTACTTTTTGCCGTGTTCGGTTGCTGACAAAAGCCGTTTTTTCGGCCGCCGCCACGAGCATTTCTTTTATTAGCATAATAATATTGTCGAGTGCCTTTAAAAATAACTTGCCCTATTATATAAAATTATACATCTCTCGCCTGTTTTCTGTCGCTATGCGTGTGCCGCCGCCGATGATCGCCAGAGCAGGAAAATATATGCATGACGTGTGCGGGGGTCCAAGAATCATACATATTTCGATCCGGGGCCTGCAGAAGGGCATTGAATCGATGCTGCGGTCTGTGCATAATGTTACAAGTCGACAAATCCGTTTAGTTTGCTGTTAAATAAGTAAATTCCGAGGCACACAACTGCGAGTTCTCCCTGGGAATATATCATCTTATCTCTCTCCGCTTATCTCTTCTCTGTGAATCTGGATCTGGCGGGGGAGAGATGGAGAACGGAGAACACATATCACCTCGACGGCAATTTAATTCCAATGCAACGAATCCGAGTCTGAAAGATGCTTCCGTGCTGCGTCTGGGGCCATTACACCCACCAAAAAGTAGCCATGATTATATGTAAAGCCATTTATTTTCACTTGGCCATCTGCCCAAGAGCATGACTCGCCTCTTTGGTCTGTTTCTTTGTTTATTATTGCGCATATTTAGGCATAAACAAATCCTCTCGCTCTCTTATCAGTATTGTAATGCCGGTAAAACATAAAACATGTCTTTTGGTCTTCTTTGAATTATGTATTGAGGTAGACTTTATAAGGAGAGTATTATTATTATTATTTATTCCTAAAGTTCAGTATACCAAATTTCACATATCGAGTGTTTATGGTTCTCGAGATATAGATAGATATTTTATATCTCTAGTCCTTTTGGTTAACAAACTTTCCGAGATATTGACTTTCACAAAGAAATCTTTTCGCTTTCTATGGCAAGCTGCTTATTATTGATTAATTGTTTTATATCTACGAATCCTTCATAGATATCTTCACTAAACTATGATTTTACTTAATTTTTCATAGATGTCTGTATACCAATCTTCATATCACTAACTTTCTTAGTTCCCAAAACAGCAATCTATTGTCTTTTTTCGCCCATATATCTTCTTGTAAGATCTTTGAAAAATAATAGTCTTTGTAGGTTTTTTCGTAATGGTCTATATACCAAATGTCACCTCTTTAGTACTTAAAGATCCTCAGATATCGACTTTCATAGTCAAATTCCACCCAATAGAAATATTTGTGCTTGTCTCATTGTAACTAACTTTTTGTTTAGATGATCGGAAGTCCGATGGCGATGTGACTGTTCTGCGTCAGTCCAGCTTTCAAGGTAGAAACTACACAAATGTGTGTAAACCCCAAACGAACTTTTATGATTCCACTTCTCCACTCCCCAAAATGCCTTCCGAGAACGCTCTGCTGAACTAATTCAAAGCCTCGCACAGTTACTAAATCTATCTACATAGAAATCCATCCCCACGCCATTTGAAGGTGCATTCAATTAAACGGATTTGTAATCACATGTGTTTATTATTCATTATCATCCATGCCAACGGACAACGATCTCAGATGACGACGAATCTTCGCACGGTGTTCACATTACAAAGATGGGAAACGAAGATGTGCTCCTGCATGTGCAGCACGATCACGGAACTGGCGGTCACTGGTGTGCCAAGATCATATTCTTCGCCCTGATGGCCGTGCTCTTGGGACTGGTGGGTCTGATTATCATGGAGAACCGCGGCCTGGAGGATTGTGAGTTGTTATGGCTTTGAAAAAAGGGATTCATTCACAAAGTGTGTCTGGCTTTTCAGTGGACACTCCTTTGTCCGAGTCACGTTTCTCGAACTACTTTGATGGCTGGGTGGATGAGCATCGCGACGAGCATGAGGGCCACGATCCTCATGAACCTTCGGGAGAGGTTTTGGATGATCATGACGATCATGACGACCATGATGATCATGACGAGCACGATGATCATGATGAGGAAGGTGGGTAGTCTGTTTTCATCTTACTATAATTAATAACCCTTTAATCTTTTTTTCAGAGGAGCCTCTTTCCGAAGAATTAGATGAAGAGGAGGAAGAGCAGGCAGAGGATGAGGATGAGGAGCCCGAAGTCGACGAGGACGTGCAAGAAGAAGAAGGTAAGTGTCCTGAAATATCGCTAGAATCAAAGAAAATACATATGTATGTATTATTTTTCCGCAGAAGATGAAGATGAAGAAGAGAACAATGCTGGCGAGAATATAACCGCCGAGGATGCAGAGGACGACGAGGAGGACGAAGAAGACATCGAAGAACAGACTGTGGAGGCCACTGTCGAAGCCACCACGGAAGCCACTGCCGAATACGAAGCAGACGAAGATGAGGAGGAAGAAGAGGAAGTCGATGACAATGTCGTAGACTCCACGGAAGCCCCACAGTCAGCAGCTGAAGAGGTACGCTTTATAGTTTCCGCTTAACACTAACTTTGTTATGACTTTTCCTAATTTCGGCAGGAAGAGGAGGACGTGGATGGACCTCCGTCAGAAGCTGATGAGGTAGGATCATCAAATATGTGGAAAAATGTGTTTTTAATATTCGTTTTTAAATTTGTTCCCCAGGAAGAAGAGGACGAGGACGAACAGGAGGTGGAAGAGTCCGTAGAACCACCCAGATCCCAATCAGCGGCTCAGAGTGAACCCACAGAAGACAACGATGATGAGGATGTAAGTCCGCACTTCTACCTACCCGAACTTTGTTTATCAAATGCCTCATTGCAGGAACAAGACAACAAGGATGATGACGACGAGGACGACTTTGAGTCTCTCGATCAGCAATTTGAGAATGAGGATCCCGAGGAGGAGGAGCCAGCAAAAAAGCTAGACAGCCAGGAGGAGCAGGAGCAGGAACAAGACGATGAAGAGGAGCCCAAAGAAGAGGGTTCCTCTTGGTTGGCATCACGTAAGTAGGGAGTCTGGGAAAATACTTGAACGGTTAACGGATCTTGCAGGCCTAGAACCCTAAGAACTGCTCCACCTTATGAACAAAAAACCAAAAAAAAAAAAAGACACTAAGAAAACACTCAAAAAGAACTCTGTAAACCTGAAATTGTACAAGAAAGTGCAAAAGGCATTTGTTTTTGTTTGTTTTTTTCTGAATACTAAAACCTGACTCATTTACAGTTGCCGTTAAATTTGGCGTTGGCGTTGCACTTGCCTTAGTTTCACGCCTTGTATTGATACGGAAAAGTCCAAATACAAGTGAGTCTTCAAAAGCTGATTTGATCTGCTCTGCCTTTCCCCGAAATCTCCGCTCTCTGCTCTTTGATATATCTATCTAAATCCGCCAAAGCACGCCAGATACATATGTTGTTAATGCTAACGAATGAACCTTAATAATGGGGCAGGGAGTCTCTACTAAGCGCCGCTTTTCCATCTAACCCGTATCAAAGAAAAAGAATATCAATGTTTTGTGAGCTATTCGTGGTCTTTTAACAGAAACTAAAAACAAACTAGGGGTCAGAGTGCTCTCAGTCTCTCTCTCTCTCTGAGAACTCATGACCCCTATAAGCATTATATTTGCACTTTCTTCAGTTAGCTTATTTTGATTATGATTTATTATTATTATTATTATCATTTCTTGGATCTCTGATTGTAGTCATCACAGCTTTGTTTAACTTATTCCACCAATGTATGTATGTATGGAAATTATTGTATGGCTTTGTTATTGCTCGAATAATATATATAATTCCCCAACAACATCAAAAACCGAAAAAAAACCTGAATAATGTTGGAATCAGCAGATGATGAGCCCGCACCGGAAGCTGTGATGCGACGTAGATTGACCATTGCCACGGCCGAGGATCAGATACCGGACGATGTGGAGGAGCTGCCCCCGCTGGACGATGGTTGGCGATTTTTCTATACAAGTTTATATATTTAATTGAAAACTACGGCATTGTCGAGTTTGCTTTCGAATCAATTTGTTGACCAAAACTGATTTGAATGCCATTATAAGGCTTTGCGTTAAGTGTGGCAGAGACCAGGTTTGTAATTTAAGTCATTGTCCATTGTCCACCAAAGAATACTCCGAGGAGGAAATCGAAATCGAAGAGGAGATCGAAGTGGAGATCAGCGACATTGATGAGGAGGATGATGCCCTCCATGATAGTGACGATAATGTGGCCTCCATGGCCAGTTATGTGCCCGAGACCTTTGAGCAGCTCAGCGCCCTGTACAAGTACGCCCAGGAGCCAGCCAAGGACAACAAGCTCGAAGAGAAGGAGAAGCAGAAGCAAAAAGAAAAGGAGAAGGAGAAGGAGAAAGAGAAGGAACCGGAGCTGGAACCCCAAGCTGGTCCAAGCGATATCTATGTGGAATACGAGGACGGTGCCATCGAAGACTACGAACACGAGGAGGGTGATAGCGATGAGGAGATCACCGACGAGGAGGACGAGATCTCAGACGTGGATGACACCGATCTGATGAGCCGACTGGAGGCCAAGTATGGCCGCCTGCCCTCGAAGGAGTACGAAAGCGATCCCGACTCCGACGACCCCAGTTGGACACGTAATTACTAAACAGAAAAACAAAAAACAAACAGCGACTCCATTCTCTCCATACGACATACTATCTATCGATCGATCACTTAAGTTATCACTACTTTAAGACACACCACAAAAACACATCGTAAGTGTTAGCCTTAGCATCTTCTCACATATAATAAGGTGGAGTTCTATCTTTAGGCCGTTGAACCGTTCAAAATTTCACTTAGTAGCTTCTATTCGAACACAGAACTAATCAGGATTGCAATCCCTTGAACAGAAATCAAACCCAAAGAAACGCCAGCTGCCGAGAAAGAGGATCCTTTCGAGCAGGAGCTGCGCAAGGCCAACGAGGAGATGATCAGGGAGGTAGGTCAATCGATATCCGTGGCAGCAGCCCTGTAAACCGATTTTAAACCGAGCAACTTCGATATGTATATCTGCAGCTCAACAATCACTAAAGAAAGAAAAAAAATCACAAAAAAAAACACAACTCATTTCATAGCTTTAGTTTTTGTTCTGCTTGTCAAGTTCATTTTTAGACTCTTATTGTTTAATTTAATAATATATTTATAATATTTTATACATATCTAATCACAGCTTAGGAATTAACTTAGGAAATGCTCTTGTCAGGGGGTTTCTAGCTGGGATCAGCTCATGGTCAGGTTCTGCCAACAAAGACACACCCACTGGCAGGAACTCTGGTTATGGGTTAATCCTTCAATCTCCTGGCAACAGCATTTAGCTTGATTGAGAGAATGATGATGATGATATTTTATACTAATTGCATGTTTCGTGAACTTCGTCGCTAACCCCCCCTTCTTTGTGTTTTGGCTGGCGAACCGCGAACTAATATCCACCAAAAAAAAAAACCAAAAAGAACTATGCCCAAGCCCTGCGTTCCTTTAACACGCTCACACAACACTATGCCCATGAGCCCCTGGCCCATCTGGGCAGAGCTCGACTGCTGGAGGTCCTGGCCAATAAGGAGCACAGCAATCAGCGCGTTTTGGATGCCATCGAAGCCTACAAGAGATACCTGGCCTTTGGCGAGCTAATAACCAGTGATCAGGAGTTTATAGCTGCCGGGAATAAGTGCATCGATCACTTGAGATTTATGGGTGAGTTGAGTTGCTTCCACTCTGTATCGTAGTTCTCCTCTAAAAAGGATTCCCACATCCTCAGGGTACTTGCAGCAGGCAGTGAATATCCACGAGCTACTCATCGATCGTCTGCCCGGGGATCCAAAGATGCGCAACCAACTCTCGCTCACCCACCTCATGGCCAATAAGTAGGTAAGGCAGCACGCTTAAAGCGTCTTACCACAAACCTTACTCCCTCTTAGCCTCCGGCAGGTGGAAAAGGTGGCAGCTGAAACCCTGCAGCTATGGCCAGCTGATCCAGTGGCCCAACTCCACTACGGCCTGGCTCTCATGCAAGTGCATAGCGACTATGCCCAGGCGCAGTCCTATCTCAAATATGCCGTGGACTCTCAGGCAGAGGGCACCCAGGAGGCGTACTTTTATCTCTCGTTGGGTGAGAGCCTGCAGCGCCTGTCCCGACAAGCGGAGGCTCTCGATGTGTATGGCAGGGGAGTGGCCAAGGGATTCTTTGCCAGCATCTATCAGAGATCGCTGTACAATGAGCCCAGACTGAGGGCCCAACCATTTTGGCAGCCCCTGGAGACGGGCTACCAACTCCAGCTGGAGAGACTCCAACTCAACTGGCAAGCCATACGGGATGAGGCCCTGGCGCTGCTGGGCAGAAGTGGCAGCTACTTTGCCGATGAAGCGGAAAGACTACGCGACAAGGGCGTCTGGCAGCAGTACGAGTTGTATGCCAAGGGTCGTCAGGTAAAGGACAACTGCCGCAGGGCTCCGATCACCTGTAATCTACTGCAACAATTTCCCGCCTCCGCCGGCTGTCGACGGGGCCAAGTGAAGTTCAGTGTGATGCAGGCCCAGACGCATGTGTGGCCACACTGCGGACCCACCAATTGCCGGCTAAGGGCGCACCTCACGCTGGTGGCACCCGAGCCAGAGAAGACCTCTTTGCGAGTGGCCGAGCAGGAAAGGTGAGCAAGGATCCTGATTCCCCTGTGACATCTCTTAAAGGCATAACATCCGTTTCAGGACCTGGCGTGAGGGCGAGATCTTTATCTTCGACGACAGTTTCGAGCACGAGGTGTGGCACAATGGTAGTCAGAACCGCCTGGTGCTCATCCTGGACATGTGGCATCCGGACTTGACGGCCGTCCAGCGTGCCCAATTGTCACCCATCTAAAGTGGCCCGTACTTATGTAGCTCTTTGCAAATCGGTTCCGGTTCCTAAGCCTCTAATTTAGAACAATTTCCCCTCATCGTATCGTTCATTGTTGGTCGGGTCTCCACATGGAGTTATATATATATAGACATTTTAATGTGTAATTGCACCTCTCTTAATAGTTAAGTTCGGTTTGAATGCGTGTTTAGGCTAAATAGACGTCACCTTCTCTCGCTGTGTATATCATCAGCCTTGGTTGGCAGCGCGTACCTGCGCTTTTGTACTTTAAATACAGAAATTACAAGCTCTTAGGATTCGAAAATGACTGGTTTTATTTCTGGGCATGATTAGGTGAATCCGAGGGAGTATATAAGGGCGAGTCCCCTAAGCTAAACTGCGGTAATATCAACATGTACTTCATCGGTTTCGGAGTTCTACTAATTGTATCGATCGCTGCTGCCGGTGATTCCTTGGATGTGTGCCTCCAGGAGCTGGGCTGCCTGCGGGGCACTCTTATGCCAGGATATCAAACCAAGGAGTTCGAGGCCTTCATGGGCATTCCCTTTGCACAGCCACCACTAGGTGCGCTTCGCCTGAAGGTGGATTATACTTATTACCTTATACAATCCAGAGGATTAAGCCTTTACCGTACAGAATCCTGTGGCAGCTGCCGCCTGGGAGGGAGTACTCGATGCTGGTACCGCCAAGGATGGCTGCTTGCAAAGGAGCTACTTCTCAGATGATTGGGATATAATGGGCGTGGAGGATTGTCTCTACCTGAACGTCTACAGGCCGAAGGTACACACAAACAGAAGCTTAATCCTTCCAAGAAACTCCTTCTCTGATTTATATTCAAATTAAGCAGAGACAAGGAGGTGCGCTGCCCGTGATGGTTTATATCCATTCGGGTGGTTTCTTTAGCGGCACTGCTCATCCCGTGGTCAGTGGACCGGAGTATCTTATGGACACAGGAAAGGTGATCATGGTAACTATAGGCTATCGCCTAGGTCCTTTCGGTGAGTCACCCATGATATCCCTAAGCTTAGCTTGAATATATATGTATATTCACAGGCTTTCTAAGCACCGGCGATGACCACATGCCGGGTAACTTCGGCTTCAAGGATCAGCGTTTGGCCCTGCAGTGGGTGCAGCAGCACATAGAATCCTTCGGCGGGGATCCACAGTTAGTAACTATATTTGGGCACAGTGCCGGTGGGATATCCGCCCATCTGCATATGCTAAGTCCCAGTTCCAAGGGTCTGTTCCATCGAGCCATGTCCTTGACTGGCACCATGCATATACCGGCCGTGAAGATTCTCAAGGATCCCTTGGGTCAAGCCAGGCAGCTGGCCCAAGTGGTGGGCATCGATGAAGCTGAGAGTCTCAGCAGTCAGGATCTCGCCCAGGCTCTTCGCGATGCCTGTCCCATGAAGCTTCTGAGGAGCGTGGACAGCCTAAAGGTCTGGGACATCCTGCCTCAGCTGAACAGTTTGCCTGTCCTGGAGGCAATGGGATCTCCGGAAGCCTTCTTGGTAGAAGATCCACTACAAGCGCACCTTGCAGGTCGCATCAACCAGGTGCCCTGGTTGCTGGGAGTCAACTCTAGAACTGGTGAGGGTTCGCTGACCCTGCTGCACGCCTTTGCGGACGAGACTCGTCGGGCAGACTTCAATGGGAAGTTCTTAGAGCACCTGGCCCTGGTGCTCAACTTGCCAGAGGGGACTCCTCTGGGGATTGTGAAGGATATACTGGCTGCATATGATTTTCCAGGCAATGAGAGTCTAAACAACGATACCATGCTGGCTCTGGCAGAGATCTCAGGGGATTTTAACTTTTACTACCCGCTCTACGAGACGTTATCCTCTTATGCGGCCCATGCTGATCTCGAGAAGAATCCCCTGTCGGTGTATATCTTTGAGTTTCGCGGTCTGCATTCGGTGACTAAACTCTTTAGTGGCACCGCCGAGGATTACGGCGTGGGAGCAGCTCACATGGATGATGGACTGCATACCATAAGGATTCCCTTTCTCTTTGAGGATTTCCCCAAGGACTCGGAGGATGCCCAGGTGGCCAAGAGATTGACTTCGCTAATGACGGACTTTGCCAAAACGGGGTGAGTTTGAATGGAAAACAATACAGTTTTATAATAACATATTATATTTAATTACATTTCACCTGAAAGGTTATTCCATGAAGGATCCACCTGCCAAAGGTCCGATTTCAAGGATCAAAAAATGTGCAACTATTTACACTTTTCCGGCAGCAATGGAATATCCCAGGAAAGCATTCAGAACACCCTGAATCTCACCGCCTTTTCCATTTGGAAAAAGTTGTTTCTGTAATATCCAATCCCATCCCATTAGGGGTAATTTAATAGTAAATACGAGTATAATATAATACCGCCTTTAAAGCGAAACTGGAGCGGATCTTGGAATGGGGGCGGTGGAAGAGCTGCTGCTCCATTTACATATTCCCCCCGCCAGCCAATTGTCATTCGAAGGTCACATCCACAATATGCAGAATGTGCACGAAACGAGATTAAGTGCGAATGAAAGGCGCGACGACGTCGCTGGGTTGAGATAAGATAGCCCTCCATGCCGTCGTCGTCGGCGTCGATCCAGGGAGTAATAAATGTCTCGTAGGAAGGGGCAACATCTTGCTTGGAGGTTTTTGTAATTCCCACAATCTTCAATCTTCACTGGTGGAGACATGCGTCAAGTGAGAGTGAAAAGCGTGACGTTTTATGGCTGGAATAAAAGCGTAACAGATTCAGTGTGAAGGTCGCTCAGATAGTACTTATTATTAATGTATATCGGCAGGATATATCGAATATGGAACAACATCGTATCTCTCATAGTATAACTGTTATAATATTAATAAAACCGATGTTATTGAAAAATATCTAAACATTCTTCTTCTTTTTTCCGATTATATGTACATATTGGTCCGATTATTAAACAGAATATCGATTGTATCAATATATCGAAACGTTAAAAGATCGTATATATCAATGTGACCAAGGCCATAATTATCAGTAATAATTTAATTTTTTAATTTAATTTTTTTTAATAATTGAACAACAGAGAAACTCCTTAAAGTAAATTAAAATTTAAATTTGTATATCGACTTTATTTTTTAATACAGAATCGATATTTTTGTGCCATCCCTAGAACTTATCGTAATTACCAAAAATAGCGCTCGTTTGATTTCAGCAATTATCGAGGGTGTGATATTATTTGCAACGAAGTTATTAGCTGATTAGCTAACTTATCTGAGAAATAGAGAACAAACAAAACAATTAGGTTTATGATTAAATGATAACTAACTAAAATAGTACTACAACTAGTAGTAGGTACTATATTTAGAACTTTAAAAGTAGCCGGAGAACTTGTTGTCTGTGGGTGGGTGCTACCGCTCATTTTTTTGTAGGGGAAGCTAGCGTTTTGAGACTTACATAACTCTCCCGCTCGCTCGTGCAGTTTCAGGATAAAAGCGAAAGTTCCCATCCAAGGTGATAACAGTCAATGACAAGCCGTCAACTCTGGCGGATGACTACTTTCCATCGGTTCTGACGCGTGTTTCGAATTACCTCGCCTCAGCTTTAGAGACCGATGCTAGATGCAGTTTCCAGATCAATTGGTATCCGCACTGATCAAGCATACGCCGTGTGAACCGATCGTACAGTAGCCAGTTGATCGTCGTCGTGTGCCGCCGCCGTCACCTCTCTCTCGCTGTATATCTTTGTAAATTTTCCACTGGTTTTGGATCGGATCGGATCGGATTGTGGGCGACCAGCACCGAGTCAGTGTAGATAGATCGAGCGACACGGAGCAAAGTTTTTCCCGCACGATTAAAGTGAATGCGCGCCCTCGAAAGCCGTCAGATCGAACTGGGCCTTTGTAGCGGAAGGTTCTGCGAGAGATTTCCCTTAGCGGCCATAAAAAAGAGTGACATCAGGATCCATTTAAATATATCAACAGGCAAGTGCTGGAAGTCCCAAGAAGTTGATCATAAATAACACGGCAGTCGATATGCATAATTAATTATCCATAATAATGATCTGCACGATCGGCATTAGCTTTCGATGAAGATGATGATTCAACCTGTGTTGCTGCTGGCGCTGCTCTTCGTTGGCCATGAACCCCGCTCCGCCGCCATGGCCCTGGGAACGCTGGACAAGCTCAGCGTGTGCTCGCCGAGCGTGGGCTGTGTGAAGGGCGCCAACCTGAAGGGTTATCAGTCGGAGCAGTTCGAGGCCTACATGGGCATACCCTACGCCCTGCCGCCCATCGGCGATCTGCGCTTCAGTGTGAGTTTCCCTTCAGATCTTGGTTCGAATCTTCCTCTCAGTATCTTTCTTTGTTCAGAACCCCAAGGTGATGCCCAAGCTGCTGGGTCTGTACAATGCCACCGTGCCTAGGATGGATTGCATCCAGAAGAACTATCTGCTGCCCACTCCAGTTATTTACGGCGAAGAGGATTGCCTTTACCTGAATGTCTACAGACCGGAGGTAAGTCTAGAATCTATATCCTTCTTAATACTTTCTCTATTTATTTAAATGTGTGTCTCTATATTATTTTAAGTTGCGAAAATCCATACTCCCAGTGATGGTTTACATCCATGGCGGTGGTTTCTTTGGCGGCTCAGCAGGTCCTGGGGTCACGGGACCCGAATATTTCATGGACACGGGCGAGGTGATCCTGGTGACCATGGCCTACCGACTAGGACCCTTTGGTGAGTGGTTCTCCCTTATGTTACAGAAGACTTATAATCCCATCCTTGTTCTTGTCAGGATTCCTGTCCACGCAGGATGCCGCCATGCCGGGAAACTTCGGCTTGAAGGATCAAAACCTGGCACTACGTTGGGTCCAGCGCAACATTCGTTTCTTCGGCGGCGATCCCCAGCAGGTGACGATTTTTGGACAGAGCGCCGGCGGAGTGTCTGCTCACATGCACCTGCTGAGTCCCAGGTCCCGTGGACTCTTCCAGCGTGTGATCAGCATGAGCGGCACTGCTAATGTGCCCTTTGCAATTGCCGAGGAACCCCTGGAGCAGACTCGTCTCCTTGCTGAGTTTGCTGAGGTGCAAGATGCCCGTAATCTGAGCACGGCCAAGTTAACCAGAGCCCTGCGACGCGTCGCTGCCCGGCAACTCCTGGACGCCGGCGACGGTCTCAAGTTCTGGGATGTGGATCACATGACAAACTTCCGGCCGGTGGTGGAGCAAGGTGTGGCTGCTTCCTCCGAGGCCTTCTTTAGCGAGCATCCCAGGGATATCTTGGCTCAGGGAAAACGTCCGCCGATCCCCTTGCTCCTGGGCACCGTGCCAGGTGAGGGTGCTGTGCGCGTGGTGAACATCCAGGGTAACGAGACGCTCCGACAGAGCTTCAACGACCGCTTCGATGAGCTTCTCCAGGAACTAATGGAGTTCCCGCCTGCGTTTAGCCAGGAGTGGCTCAACGAAAGCACGAAACTACTCGTGGCAGAGTACTTCCGGGGGCAGCACGAGGTGAACGAGGAAACTGTGCAGGGATTTATGGATGTAAGTGCCAATTTATGTCCACAATCTGCTGCCAAATCTGATTAACTTGCATACTGAATCGCTGATTAATCTGACAAGTTTTTTAATGGATAAAACGGCTCTAAGCTGATTTATAATTTGCTTAATTTATTTATTACTATTTATACTATTGACAGCTCATTACGGACCGGGGATTCAAGCAGCCTTTGTATAATACCATCCGCCAGGATGTTTGCCACGAGGAACATCCTGTTTACTTGTACAGTTTTAACTATCGGGGTCCCCTGAGCTACGCCTCCGCCTACACATCCGCCAATGTCACGGGCAAATACGGTGTCGTCCATTGCGATGATCTCCTATACCTATTCCGTAGTCCCTTGATTTTCCCAGACTTCGAACGGAACTGTACGGAGGCCAAGGTCATTCACTCGTTTGTGGACTATTTCGTGCAGTTTGCCAAGACTGGGTGAGTGTGTTTTATTACATTTTATTTGTTTATAATATTACCATAAATGAATCACCACTCTATGCTTTCCATAGAAAACCAAGGAATGGCGAGTCACTGACCCCGTGCACCACCGAACTGCTCGAGTCACGTCCCAACAGCATTTGCGACTACCAGGAATTCGCCAATGCACCTGCCCCATCCAAAGGCTTTCAGATTAATGTGGCCAGCGAATTCCAAACGGACAGAGTCAGACTCTGGTCAAGTATACTTAATGAGGAGTAAGGGAATCAACTGATATATATGATATATGTATATATATATAATATAATATATATTTGCAACTGCAATGTTTAGACCCTGATAGATTAAAAGCACCGAAAATGTTCTAAGAAAATAAACTGGAAGTTAAACAAACATTCTTAAGATATCTTATTATCGAAAAATATTAAAAACAATTTATCGAAAAATATTCGATAATTCGGTGATGTTATCGAAACATTTCTGATCATTTATATTTAATTTATTTGTGGTTCTTTATATAGAATATCGATCGAACCTATATTATATGTCGTAGCGCTGAAATATCGATTTAAATATGATCTTTATCGATAAATATCGATACAGTAGCCACATACCTGAGGGTTATCATCAGCTATACCTAGTCTCAAGCGCAAAGTCTAGTTATAACCTAATTTATAGGTCAGAAATATCGATTTAAATATGATCTTTCGCGCCAAATATCGATACAGTAGCCTTATACCTGAGGGTTATCATCAGCTATATCTAGTCTCAAGCGCAAAGTCTAGTTATAAGTTATATAAAATGGCTGAATGCAAAAGAAAATGCTGGCAAGCTGAGTATCAAGTATTAATGCAGTTCAGGGTCATGATTGCACAGCAAGATGAATTAATAGGATCTTGGATGCTTATTAACCAATTATAATCAAAAAATATCAAAATACTATCCTTTCAGTCTATGGTAATTACATTTCTTTATTCGCTTATTTTACCTTAGCTTAATATATTCAAATTTTCCGCATGTTTGCTTTGCATTCCCCCATTCAAAGTGTGCAAAACTTGATAAGCTGGAAAATGAATTTGCAACACGTGGACTATATCTAGACGGGGCGGCATTTAAAAAAAAAAGGGCAAAACGAGCGCAATAGAAGCAGGTTTCTCGCCGGCACATTAAGTATACGCCATGTGCCGGTTATGGGAAATAGTTTCTTCCGCAAAACAGTTGGATTGTATTCGCAAGTCGGCAAATTATTCACAGACCAATTAACTTGTTAGCCGCTATATTGAGTAATACTTGTGGTGTTAGTTAATAACCGCAGCATTTGCATTTTATCTGGCTAGCCTGTGTGTTTAATTTTGTATAATTTGTTACATGTTACTTTGCTAGAAATATCACCAAACATCTCTGCTCTATTTGAGGACAGAGTTCAATAAACTTATGTTCCGTTTTGTCACCCTCGCCGTTGTTATTGTAATTTTGACCGACCAATTAGGTTGGCACATGCAAATGTGGTCAGTGCCTGGGATTTATGTCAACTCCCCCACGGAGCCCAATTAAAATCAATAAAATCATGCAGATGGATGACGATGACAGGTCCTGCAGGACTTCCGTCAGTTGCATTCGTCAGTGGCGAGTGACCGGTTCGTGTATCATGGAACTGCTTCGGAAAATCGTCTGGCGGATAATGCCAATTTTTGTGCTAGGCTTCCTGCTCACCATGGGCGAGGCGTATCTGAAGAGTGTCCGCGTGGAGGAGATACCCTTTGCCGGAAAACACTCATCAATCGGCAGTCAACGATCCAGTGGCATTCACCTGATCTCCAGCCTGGAGCATCAGCGCACCTTTCTTCATCTGTTTCATGTGCCGTGTGAGTTAATAAATCTGCTTGAATTCATCGCTACAAATAAATATTTGTGAGAACATTGAGCACGAAGGTGAACCCTTAATCTAAAAGCAAAGAAAGATTATTTCCAATATTTACTAATAAGCTCCTAAGAAAGCAAGTAATTGTTTTATTTATTTGAAACTTTTTTCCTTTAAAATATATAAACTCATTTCATTATTATGAAGTTTATTATTAATTAAATCAAGAGAACTGTATGTTGATTTAACAGGGCTTTCATGGCATTTTTTTTTATTATTGATGGAACCAATTTGTTTTCTAAGGAAACAAATTTTGCTATCCTCAGAATTCACGTATGTATTTGGTGAATTTTATTTGGATTACAATTTTTGTAAATATGCCAAATCCGAGGTCAACTCGAAACGTTTTCAGTTAGCATCGATATTAATAGGCTTTCCATCCGGATCGCAATCCACGCCTCTAACGCAAGTCCAGCAGCAATCGGGAAAGTCAATTGTTGTGGAAATGTCGTGAAAGTCGCATCGACTAAAATAGGGTGGTCTTTGGCAACTAAAACGAATAGGGTTATGAGGGGTTAATAGGTCATTCTAAATTATTTCTTTTGTTTACTCACTACATTATCAGGGAATCGCCTTCCTTGCTTCGACAGTGAAAGACGCCGCACACATTGGCATCCTTCGCAAATTCGCCCACTTTAAGTTCTTGGCCACCCGGCGTCTTGCAGCCTTCCACTAAATATCATAATATAGTTTTTAGTATAAAAAAATGGTATGTTCTATATGGAGTTGCTTTGATCTGAGTCTAGGTACCTCCTTTTTCTAATTTATGGTAGTGCACCAGGGCACTCGAACAGGCCAAACAGGCGATCAGTAGGAGCAAGCACTTCATCTTGAGTTTGAAATATAACTGGATGAGGTTTTGGGACTTCGAGGTGCTTTTATAAGGTCCCCTGGAGGGTTGTACGATTCACACCTGCACAACTTCATTGAGAGTTTCCAGAACTCCATAATTACCTTCCGAACGAAAGCCCTGGCAACAGTCATGTGTATTCTGTGTAAATATATATAGACTGCATACATAAACTTTAACGCTAAACAATTGTTTATGTCCCGTGAGCTTAATTAATAAAGGGAAAATTGAATTGAAAATAATTCCATTTGAATAATACCGACACATTGTTAGAAATTGTGAAAATACTGAAAGAACCTTTGAAAATGTGTCCCAAATAATGCTATAACATTTTACATCGTGAAAAGAAAAAAATTAAATATAAATTTGATTTCTTTCTTAAGGGGTAACATTTTGTAGCCCGAATTCCAAGTGATATAAATTCCAAAGCGATTTCTGTGGCAAGCCTGAGACATTCAACAAAATTCAAGTAAAGTAATAACAAAGTAATGAACTAATCGAAACATTCAAAATAAGTTATATTCGTTTTAGTCCGCATATACTCGTATTACAAATATCTAGTAATAATAAAATAATAAAAAACTTAATTTTTATGAAGAAATTCCTCTCTGGTATCCTTTTTAAGACATCATCTGCTTCTACGCCGCCAAGGGCAAGTGGCCGTATGTGCCAGGATTTATGAAATATCGCGTGGACAATGCGGCGCGCAGTTTCTTCAACCAGAACGACAGCTTCATTAAACAATTCTGCACCAAGTGGATACAGGTCAAGGAGTGCTTTCGCCCCTTATTCGGTACATACAGTGCTTGATAATCCATCAGCGAGTACTTAATGTCACCCTTTACCAGATAAATCAAATACTACCACGTCCGATGCGGAGGTGGAGACCCTGGATGCCAAGATTCAAGCGCAGCGCTGCAACTGCGACAAGTTCATACTCTCCACGGAGGCACCAGTGCCAGTTGTGTACTTCGACAAGAACTACATTGGGAACGTGAGTTCGGAAACGATTATGACCACCATTGAGTTCCTGGAGAGCTTCCTGCCGCCGCCCACCAA
Organism: Drosophila parvula; assembly: GCA_018904695.1. Classification (NCBI taxonomy): domain Eukaryota; kingdom Metazoa; phylum Arthropoda; class Insecta; order Diptera; family Drosophilidae; genus Drosophila; species Drosophila parvula. The sequence goes on along the minus strand of JAEIIG010033393.1, from coordinate 68,603 downwards.
GAAGCATAGGCGCAAGAATCGAGTGCGAGGACGATTGGATGATATCGACATTGACTAGGGCCATCCTTAATAGCGTTTTTAGTTTATGTGCACTCAAATTAAACAAGATGTTTCCCCAACAAAAATTGTTTTAAGGAATTTCTCTAAACAACATTATCAATATCAGTTTATTTAGAAATTGGACTGATATAATATAATAATTTTATCCTCATCTACACGTAGTTTTTCTACGTTTCTACAAAGCCAAGTTTCGCACATTTTTTATGTGTAAGTTTTAAGTTTGCAACCCATTATTTCTTGATCTACGGTGTCAGTCCACCATGGGCTGGCTCATAATTAAGTCATTTTTATTCCCTTGCAAATAAGTTCAAAATATAATATAATAAAATATCCAAAATCTAAAACAAAATTGAGTTTTTATACACCTTAAACCTATTATTGTTTAACTCGGCATTTCAATATTCACTTTCAAAAAGTGAGATTGTCATGAAGTGCGACTATCGCGCGATAGGCGCCATCATCGATACTATCGATATTTGTACAGCTCTAGATATTAAAGCTTTCTTCAAAAGCTTTGTTGTCTTTTTTTCTACCCTAAGAGCTGGTAACACTAAAGAGCATTCGGCAGCTATCGGGTCGCTTCGGTTTGATTCGTCTCTTGGTGAAACCTATAAATACAAGTGCACGCGAGTCAGTCGGAAAAAAAATTTGTTAACCGTTAACGGAAAGCCGCGGAAAAGTGAAATAAAGAGAGAAGCACCGCAACTGCAACGGCTATTTGAGGCACAATCGCGATTAGACAAGCTAGTTGAAAGTGGAGATTGGCTGTGGAGATTCGCGAGAGATAAAAAGAGAACTGTGCCACCGCCAACAACACACACCACATTCTTTTGCAGTCGTCGCTTTCATCGCGTGTTCCGCTGTGGGCTGTGCGCTCTTTGTAAGTGTGTGTGCGTGTGTGTGCGCGCGCCAAGTGTGTGTTTGTGAAAGAGACTCATATTGAGAGGCAGAGAGAGGGAGTGTGCAAATAATATTTGCCGCGTTGCCATTATTAAGATCTTCCGCGAATTTTGAACCAAAGAAGAGGGCGCGAGAAGAGGATCGTCGGGTGAATGTCGCTGAAACACCAGAAACCCTCCTACCAACCGCTCCCCACAGCGGCAGCCATGGATAATCCTGCGATGGTCCAGAGCAGCAGCAGCGGCAGCAGCAACGGCAGTAGCCGGGAGGATGTGGCCAACCTGGCAAATCTTTCGCCCATTGGATTGCCTGCGACATACTCGTCACAGCAGCTGATGCCCTCAGATTCGGACAGCATGGAGGAGGAGCGGCACCGCCTGCGACCCCACCAGTACGGCGGTGACCCCAACATACCGGGCCTCCAATCTGCCGTTCCCACGCGCCTTACCGCTGTCGGCCGGTCCCAATGGTTCACGGTGACGGTGCTCTGCTTTGTCAACCTCATCAACTACATGGATCGCTTCACGATCGCCGGTAAGTCCTCCTCAAGTCCTAGGTCATGGTTGGCCGCTAAAATCCCCATGTTGAGAGCTTCAAATTAAAAGGTGATAACAAAAATAATCGTTAGTTTTTCACAAAAAACTCTTACCAAACAAAAATAATAATAACTTGATCCTCTGAAAGAGCTACTACGGGATTCCCCCGTTTCTAGTTATATTAAATATATAGATAGCCTCCCTTTCGAGGTTCACCCGCATTGTTGTTTTAAAGATAATGTAACTCAGAGATAATAGATTGGAAAGAGCTCTCCAACTCTGACGTCAAGTGGAGCTCTGTTTCCGCCTTAGATAACCAAATGTGTTGACATTAGAGATGACGATTGCTTAGATTAAAATGATAATGGCAAACAGAGAAAATTAGGATAATAATTTAATGAGTACCAGCAGAAAAAAAAAAAAAATGGAAAATAATGAATTTTTTGACAAAACAAAATTTTTTAAATGTGAAAAAGCAACAAAAAAATATATAAGAAACAATAATAAGAGAATCTGAAAATTCTTTATATTATATTTAATATTTAGTATTTATTTGGCTTTAAAGAATCATATTTTACGATTCAATTTAGGAACAACGCATAATTTCGAATTTAAAAATTAAAAAAAAAAAGAAAGTATAAAGAAATGTCAGTTTTTCTTATTATAAAAGGCAACTTAGAAACCCAGGCACCATCTAAGGGTGAATCAACATCTCGCTCACACTTACTAGACCTCGAATTCATTGTTATGATTTTAGAGCTAGCAGATTTTGTCGACTTTTATTATAATTTTGTATAATTGTATTATGGACTCTAATAAAAATGATGAAATACCCACAAATGTTGCCTAAAGTCAGTAAATAAAGCTAAAGAAATATATTCTACTAAACTGTCATAGTTCTTCTTCCCAAAAAAAATGAAAACAATCTTCCATTAACTTGTTTTCCCTTTAAATTTGTATACAAAAACTGTAATCAGTTGTAGTCGTTGTGACTTGGTCGGGCTCATCATCATTCGCTTACGTAGCGAGATGTATTGTTTACCACAAAGATTGCGTATATATAAACGTAGTATTTAGCTGACTATATTGAATGACTAATCGGCCATTACAATTGAATCACGCGATCCAAAAATATTCAAACAGAGACACAGACGATATGCGGGTGAAATTATTTTATCGCTTGCTAATGCGCCGATAAGGGAATCCGCTTCCTCCTCTTTTTTTGTGCACCCAACTCGGGACATTTCCACTGAGTACAACTTGGTACTACTGGGTGGGCAATCAATCAAGCCCATTTCGCGAATATTCCTCGCACTTTAGTGCGATAAAAACGTAATAATAGTAGAGCAGCGACGCCAGCACCTGACCTGTTGCCTGCTGAGCTTACGGGGGGCTACGGCTTCGGTTGCGGCTCCGGTGATCGCTGATCAGTGGGACCCGCCCGCGTGACAATTACCGGGTAATCGCATGTTATGGCCTATAAATAAACCCACTTCAAGTGACTCCAATTCCCATTTCATTAGTGTTTATTTATTAATGGCATTAGCCGAGAAAAATGATGGTTGAGTTTCTCGTAAATGCGGGCTTCTTCAATTGGACACTTTATATAAAGTCTGGGTACTCCTCTAGGTTTTTCTATCTAGAAAGGGAGGAGTGCACTTCAGATTGTATCTGGTCTTGGATCACATTCCGTTACATAAAACCGCATTGTAAATTAAATGGAAACTTGTTTGCTCGTCACGATTACATGGTGGAAAAAAACTGTCTCTAAATGCAGTTAAAATAGGAAAAAACCGGCACCTGTTAATTTGCATGCATAAACCTTAAACAAGGTAAATAATAGTATATAAATAGTAAATTCGTTGCGTTGGTGATCTTTAGTCCGTGAAATTAAGTAATCAAAGATCTATTTGACTTGCCAGCGAATATTTTACTATGATAATGGGTGACGGCTTGTCACACATAAATATGTATGTACGAGTATGTATGATCCTCTGGGTGAGTCTGGTCAATTAGAAATCAATTATGGGCACTTTTTGTTAAGCTGTACGGAAGCCTTTAATTAGCAAAATTTAACAAGAGGGCAAGCGTCCAAGAGACATCATACGAGTTTTTTAATCGGACAGGAAAGGGAAGTACTCACAGAAAAAAGGGCGATAACACTTACACGAAGAACCCAACCAGTGATTCAGACCTATCCAGCCTGGATTTCTTTGGATTTAAATTCAAAATTCCGTTGTGTTTCCCTCTGGTCCTCGCACGAAAAATTCATAATTACCCATGTGCGTCTAATTAATTGTGGAAAACTTGTGTTTATTTTGAGAATTTTTAGCTTACGGCCATGCCAGTCAGAATGAAAACTAAAATAAACAATTTGCTCTCAAGGTTTCCAGTGGCAATCATAACTTTGGCTAACTTTAAGGTCTTATCATGAAGTGCAGAGCTAAATTGCATTGGAACACACACAGGTGCGGATGGACGACACGTGTGACTGGCAGTGGTCTTATTTTCGGCCGTGATTAGATTGCCTTTGCCAATATTGTTTTGTTTTGCTTTTGGCCAGGTGGTGGTTTCTTTTTTCAGGGGAATTTCGACATATAGTAGCCACGTTTACAGTTCCAGCTTCAGCTCGTGTGTCGCATATATAGTATTACAGCGTAGTCGCTGTCGTATCGCCCGATGTCTGGCCACCCAAATATCATGCATATAATTACAAGTTTAAGTGCGTCTTGGCCTTAGGCTTCGACCTCCGACTTTGCTGAATTTACAATTTTGGCATAGTTTTTTTTTCCTTATTTCTTTGTTTTTTTTTTGTTTTGCTGACGATACTACCATATGCCATAAGGCCCTCTTCATTCATGATCAGGGAGGGGACGGATCTCTGCTGTTATTCTGGGCCATTATTGTTGACAGTAAATTGCCAGCGAACTTTGAACGGCGAAGCTTAGTTATTTTGGTCAGCAGATAGATAGATAGATACTTATGTATGTGGCCTGAATGAAGAAGGCGTATTATACTATATATACCGTGAAGATTCCGTTCTGCTCAGTGCTTTCGACGTAATTTTCTTGGCCCCCTTCCAAAACGAGAGATCTGAATAATTGTGTCTATATGTCCATTGATCGAAAACAGACTTCATTCGCTAGAGATAGTGTATCTATGTATCTCTGTGTTTGGCCTTTGTTCGATCGTGTTTGGCAACCCAAATGTAATCACATTATGTGCCTTCCTCGCTTAATGCTGTTGACTGGGCTTTTGTGCATATTTTGCATTTGCTAAGAGTCGCTGAGTTTGCTTTTATTTCCGCTTGAAATGTTTTCTCAACCAAAATTATTGAGAGATACACGAAAAAAACTTTCCATTTTGTTGCCATCACACACAGCTGAAAGAAAGAAATAATAAACAGCAGAGATACAAATAAAATATACTCAGCCTTGACACACCGAAATGGCCAATACCCTTGGACTTGCTTTTATACAACAAATGTAGTGCCATTTTGTGGGTAACTTAAAAAGTTTTATTTGCAACGAGTAACTGCAAAAGATATAATGAAAAGATAAAGTAATAGAAATTCGGGAAGGTATTATTTTTCAGACTTAACAAACATAGAAAATACATGGAAAGACCATATTTTGAATAGCAAAGATACAAATTGTTGTTAATCTTTAAGAAAAGGTATCCTTTTTTCTCCGTATTTTAGAAGATCGGATATAATGTTTAGTCAAATAGGTTTCCATTTACATAAGAGTGCTGTCGACTAAGATCTGCGACTCTCTGGTATTATTGTTTAATTGTAAACTTTATTTTAAGGCAGTGGTGCCCACATGCATACATTGAGACGTTAGACCGGCATTTGTTGGAGTTAGAACACCTACACTGTCGGTGTGAGCAGAGCTCGGGCAGCGAAACTTGCAGTCTCGCGTCTGTATTAAGTCTATATTAAACCGCCTGTCCCTTGTATGTGACAAATGCAGGCTTAACTTTGAATTAGACATAAATCCCCCCACTTTTTAATACATATTGAAAAGGTCAGTACATTGCATGTCCATTAAATGTTAATTTTAGCTCAACTTTGGTTCTAATTTGTTCCATTTAGCATACGTTATTCAGCGTATATGTATGTGCATATCTATGTGGCATGCATTTCTGTGTCAACGACCCACGCAAATGGCAGGCGTTGCTTTCTGCTCAAACAAATTGAATTAACTAGAGGAAAATGCCATGGCGAAGCGAGGAATAGTAAACAAATGTTGGGGTAGGGAATGTCTGGAGCTGCTGCTGGCCAATGGCTTTCACAATTGATTTCCACATGGCGCCACCAAAAGAAAGTTTTCCCCTCCGAAACAATTCCCAGTGCTCGCTCGCTTGCTCGGCATTCAAATACAAATAACTCGGCGCATTCCAAAGCGAAAGTCACAACCACAGCCTCTGGTCTCCGGTCGGGGATATATAATCATCGTCCGATTTTAAAGCTTGCACATCGCACTCGGATCGCGCGATATTTCAAGGCCAACGTCGCCGGACGCAACTGAGATACAGTACAGTATATTATCCCAGACTGAGAACAGTCGGTTCAGTTAGTCTCACTTTCGGCCAGAAGCAACTTTTTCATTCATGGTAATGAGTCTCCGAACGGGCTTTGTTGTTGTTTTTCACATTTTGCAGTTGCCTGGCTATAAATATTGGCTATTCATCAGCGTAGCAACGTTCTGGAGTTTCCCCTCAGCGAGTAGAGTACAGTGCGTTGTGGGAGTGTAAGGCCTCTGAAGAGAAAATTAAGCGATAATGAAGATTTTTCTTTGTTTTTACTTATTTCAAGTCTAGAAAAAATAGAAACTGCAAGAATGAAACAGTAGAGTTTATCGGCCAATAGTTAAAGCAGCTTATGTACTTATATACATATCTCTTATTTAAGAAATTGTTATTGTTTATTTGCTGTATTTTAAAATACCCAAGCTGGCAAAAGTTAATTGCGTTCAAAGATCAAGCAATAAGTCTGAACTTGAAAATATATGTGTTATTACCACTTAAATTTTATTTTAAACCAAAAAAATCCTCTCAAGGAAATCACACTTGTTGATAATACACTTTTAAGTTAAAGTCTAAACATAAATCAAACGTATATTATTCGTAAGGGGTATCAGCTGATTACGCACCTACAACTGTTAATCGCACTGTCATGTGCCCAAAACCAAAGAGAGAACAAACCGAGAGAGAGAGAGAGAGAGAGTGGAAATTAAGAGCGAGAGAGCGGCAAACAGGTTCTAGAATTGCGGCAACCGGCTAAAAGAAAATACAAATATGTGCTGGGTTCCTACATACGTTGACGGAACTCCCCTGCAAGTGGATGGTATCCATAGTATAGCCCCAAGTACTTATAGATGCCTTTTTGGCACTGGGAGCCAAGAATGCCCATAAACAATCGGAATTCCTTGCGCGACGGAACCAGATAGCAATATTTATAAACACATACACAGGCTTGCCAGCATGATGCCTCACCCAAACCAGCCCACAATCGCAATGCATCGCGCGCACACACACACGCGCACTTATCGCGTGGCGTCCTCCAACCGTTACGTCACTGGGCAAGGCAAACAAACGCGCTGATTGGTCGAAAACATCGTACGATAAATTTCTCAAAAGCGAAATGAGCAAAAAGACCCAGAAAACGGAATAATTAAAAAGCAAGCGCTGATTCACTGCTGGCAGCACACTTCGTGCCACGTCTCGCTTCGCTTCGGCTGTGTTCGTGGGGGATCGGCTCTCTGGTGCGCTCTCTCTCGCTTTGCGGTACAACTTGTTGAGCTTTCTGTACGTTTTTTTGTTGCTGTTGCTGCATTTGCCGGCTTCTGATCTGGCTCTCACTCTCTCTTTGCTCCACTCTCCGGGGACACCCTGCCTGCCGTTTCCCTCTCGCCTACTTAATTTGTGGGCCGTTGTTTATTTTCGGGTGCTCAAGCACTTTAAGTAGGTATTTTTCTAGTTTTTGTGTTTGTTCATGTTTTGGCAGAGGCCAATGTACGAAGAAAGACCCAGACTTTGGGACGAGACGGGGCTTAAAAGCTCCAATTTTGTTAGAGCTGCATATACATATGTAGAATGTAGGAAGTAGCGCTAGACGGCAAACAAACAGTTATTATTGACGATGAGGTCGTTTTGGCCATTAATTCTCCAAGTTGCACATCCGTTTCTTAATGAATTTTTAAACGATCAGGTGAAGACGTGCAGGAAATAGCTGAGAAAATGTGTGCGAAGGTGATCGCGATGATCGAAAAATTCAAATTCAAATCATGACACAGATTGCAGCGGATAACTATCGATGAGGCGCTGAAGATGCAACCGGTCTTAAGGGCGACTGCTATCGTTTATCGATGGTCAGCTATCGACTGTTGAAGCATTTGAAAAAGTAAACGCCAAGATATGATAGGCTTTTTATCATTATATTAATTGTAGTAGTATGAGCAATCCATGCCAATTTTACTTATCTCTTAGTCTATGCTGCTATTTAATAGATATGAATGGGTTAATTAATTTGTTATTTTCGCAAAAATATGATGAGCCATAAACACTGTGCATATATCCGGAATTTTTCCTCAGTCATCCAGAGCTTCCACGATTGGCGTGTGTTTTTGTGTGCGGAGTGCTAATTATAGAGACAACTCCCCCCAACGACCCCATAAATACGGGCTTACGTAAAAAACACTCGAATATTGGCAGACTGGTATTAACCATTTTTTTATTTGGGCAATTAGCAAGTCCCCCGCTGGGGATGGGCTGATAATACAACCATATGAACATATATCACTCAACACATCACGCGCATTTCGCATAAAGAGAAAAAAAACATAATATTAGTGGACTATTATCTGTCCCATTTTCACAGTATTACTTTTCTTAATGAGTATATTTGGATAATCATCAAAATTGTCAGGAAATGTATTAGATTTAAGCTAAATGGTGCACTTTGCTAAAGTGCTGAAGTTTCCTCTTTGCAAGCGTAAAAGTCCGATGGAAAATAAAAATATAGCACTAATAACATATAAAATATATCGTACCTTTTAAATTTAATTAATCGAAAGCATGTAACGATAAAATATAGATGTTATCAAATAATATCCTTAAAATGTTTATTAATTTATTTTTCTTTATTTCCATTATACTAGTATTTCTTCGTATCGACAAAAATATCGCCCTTAATATTACATGTGTCCAAAATATCGTAAAGTAAAATATCGCCCTTAATATTACACATATATAAAATATTGTAAAGTTCGATATATCGAAAATGTGGTGAAAATAAAAATTTTTTTTTTACATTTCAATATCGTTAAATAAATACGTTTCTTAATGTATTTGTATCTTCTTTTGATTATACTCGTATTGCTCCGATATATCAAATATCGATTTATCGTAGTACATATGTACCGCAGTGTATAGCAATCTAAAAATAACCATTATACCGATAAAATTTCGGGTTTTTAATTGCATTAAAAGCTTATTTAGTTGCGTTTTTTCAATCATTTTTACCAACAAAATATATTTTAGCTGATCTAATCCATATACATCCTTATTTTCTTTTTCCCAGGAGTCCTGCCCGACGTAACTAAAGATTTTAATATCGGAAATGACAAAGCCGGCCTTCTGCAGACCGTATTCGTTATCTCATATATGGTATGCGCCCCGATCTTTGGTTATTTGGGCGATCGCTACTCTCGCCCCTGGATTATGGCGGTGGGGGTGGGGCTGTGGAGCACCACCACACTGCTGGGATCGTACATGCAGCAGTTTGGTTGGTTCATCACCTTCCGGGCGCTGGTGGGGATCGGCGAGGCCTCGTACAGTACAATCGCGCCGACAATCATCTCGGATCTGTTCATCCACGACATGCGCTCCAGGATGCTGGCCCTGTTCTACTTTGCAATTCCCGTGGGTTCCGGTCTGGGGTAAGTTGAGCAACACATAGCGATCTGGAGGGATCAATGTTCAGATCGGTGATCAGTAAAACATCCGGGAGATGGCTCTTATCTGGCGTCTGATTCTGAGTCTGCAACTTTGTCTTATCAATCGCTGGCAACAGCCGATGGGGCCAAAGTGTGAGGCCTGACACTCCTTGGATGCTAATCAGTGCGGCCGGAGAAGCGTGAGAAGAGTCACGTGACTTGGCTCCGGGGAATTGAAATTGATTTTGTTTCGGAATGCCGCAATTGACGGCGCTTCTAATTCAATTAGGGGAGTGCTGGGTCAATTGGGGGGGTTGATTGGCATTTATGCAACGCACAATTGGCCGCCAATGCAGGCCCCGAGCAAAGAGTCAATCATCGCCTGACCCTCAATCTCTTATTTTGCAGATATATCGTGGGATCCAAGACAGCTCACCTGGCCAACAACTGGCGCTGGGCCCTGAGGGTCACTCCCATTCTGGGCGTTGTCGCTGTCTTCCTTATAATACTCATCAAGGATCCGGAGCGGGGTCACAGCGAGGGATCGCACAACCTGGAGGCCACTACCTATAAGCAGGACATTAAGGCTCTGCTCAAGAATCGCTCCTTCATGCTCTCCACGGCGGGCTTTACGTGCGTGGCGTTTGTGGCCGGTGCGTTAGCCTGGTGGGGACCTTCCTTCATCTATCTAGGCCTGAAGATGCAGCCCGGCAACGAGAATCTCGACCAGGACGAGTAAGTGTGACAGTACTTTGTTGCCCCAAGTCTCATTTTCACGAACTGAGATGAGATTCTCATCTCCAGCTGAGAAATTCTAAACTAAAAGCGCCCTAGGTGAACCCCTAGGTGATTCTTTAAAAATTGTAAAGTCTGAAATTGTTCACTCAACCTTGAATTCAGTTCGTGAAAATGGGGCTTAACGCCTTCCCTGAACCCCGACCCCTTAATTGATTCCCGAAAAGATCGAACTGTGCGCCTTACTATGGTTTTATGATCTGTCGTCGTCAAGCATCTCGTACAAGTTCGGTATTGTGGCCATGTTGGCGGGCCTCATGGGAGTGCCCATGGGTTCCTTGCTTGCCCAGCGATTGCGAGGACACTACGAGAACTGTGATCCGTACATCTGTGCGGGAGGACTCTTCATATCGGCACCCATGGTGTTTGCGGCTCTAATCGTTTCAAATACGTGCCCCGAGATGCTCTGCTTTTTCTTCGTTTTCGTGGCCCAGGTGGCGCTCAACCTGTGCTGGTCCATTGTGGCTGATATCCTGCTGGTAAGATGCCAACGAAGTCAGAGATTAAGAATCAGCAGCAGCAGCAAAAGCCACAGCCAATCGATTATCGATAACTTAATCATCGAACCAATGCGACAATCGTTCGTTCTCTGTCCAAAAGTCTCGCCCTAACCCCCAAGCTCGTTAAATTTTGTTATAACCCCGGCCTGCAAGGCAACCTATTTGGTGATCCTGACCCATTATCACATCCTATAATGGTTCAGATCGATCAGATGTGTGGCATTGCATGTCGCGGGTTCCATTAAGCTTTTTGGCATTAACTAACCGAATGTGTTCCTCCCATCCCCTTTGGAAATTTCAAATCAGCGTTGCGTTCAACTTTGGATTAATCACGATGGTGGCCGGTCTGCTGGGCGTGCCGTTGGGTTCGATCTTGTCCACGTTCATGATCAAACGGTATCCCACAGCGGATCCGGTTATCTGCGCGTTCGGCCTGCTTCTGAGTGCTCCACTGCTGACGGGAGCCTGCCTGCTGGTGAACAGTAATACGGCGGGAACCTATACGCTCATCTTTTTCGGGCAGTTAGCTTTAAATTTGAATTGGGCTATTGTTGCGGACATTCTGCTGGTAAGCCAAGTTGCGCTGAGTTCAACCTTATTATGCTTTGTAAACCTTTGCACCCACGTATTGTTTTGAGTATACTTACCTATATATCGTAAACGTAAACGTTAACTGTAAATTAAACACACCGAAATCCTAGTTTAAGCATTAACTTTTTACTGTTATAACGAGTACACACACACACACAGTCAACACTCTGCACAAAACCAGAGACACACTATACCCTACACACACATCCTGCACCCGCAAATCTAACCTTTAATTCTTGTGTTGTTCTTACCCGCATCTCCCACTGGTGGTGGTCATCCGATACTCCATGTTGTGGTTGTTATTTTCACTTAATTTTGGGAATGGTTTTTGGTCAGAACTTCCAGGCAGTTGGTACTTAAAGTGCAACTTCCTTTCTCCCAGCTGCCTTAAGGTTCTGAAACATTACAGATACGGCTCTTTAATCATTACTTACAATTTACTTGTACTCCCACAAGGGGGCAGATGACTCTCATTTCATTTTATTACTTTTTTTTGTAAATGTAATTTATTTAGAGCTTCAACTAGTCCATGTTACTTTCATCCCTCTGGTCTGGCAACAAGGGGAGTGTCCAACCCCCAAAAAAAACACTTGCAGCGTGCCAAAAATTTCGACACTCAACCCCCCCCAGACGGTTTCGTATAAACATAACCCCATTAAAGCTCAAGTTCCCATATTCGGTCACTAGCTCAAGGTGTCGAAATATTCGTACTTATATTGGATTCACGAGGGTTATCTTTGCGGGTCGTCACGTTTGTCCGCTTTGGGGTAGATAAGCCCTTGATAAGAGAAGGGAGGAGAGCAATGTGATTCATGACAAAGTCTGACGGATTTTGTTTTGAATCTTGAAAACGAACTTGAAAAACTGTTATCAAATCGAAAAATATAATACGGTAGCGATATGAACTTAAAACTGAGTGTTCATGGTGTGTTACGATTTATTGACTTGTTTAAAACGTAAAAAAAAAATAATTCTACCTTCGAATAGTTCAAGCTGTTAAATATTTGAAATTCCCAAAAGTCCTTCCTCGGATAACTGACATAAGAGGTTCATAATCTAGTCGTAGTCCTAAGAGACAAATTGGAAATCTCGGATCTTAAGGGAGCGAGAGAAATAGACGGATTAGCTACAACATGACAATCGGACGTCACTAATGCTGTGCTTTAATTAGCCGAAAGCGTTCCTGGTGACCTTTGCCGAAGTCGCACAAATTTTGTTTGCATGCATGTGGTGGCAGAGCGTCGGCAGAGACTTTATAGGAAGCTATAACCCAGTTTAATAAAGTGACCTTATTCCTGGGCAAAGGTGCAATAGAAATGCACCCTCTAGATAAGATAAATCTCGTATAAATGCACTTGGTGATGCAATATCACAATTTCAAGCTGCTAAGACAGGACTAGACCCTCCAGAAAAGATAAGTAACACATGAATAGATGTAGAAGGCTCAATAAAATGCAGTCATAAATGCAATATCACATTATGCACTCATTATAAAGAACTAAAACTCTAGATAATAGAATTATATATGCCCTGAATGGATATAGAACAGCTAATGTGCGCTAGATAATGCATATGACATATAATCCATTCCGTGGACGCATGTATGTAGTTCTTCCTCTCGCCTACGTAACTCGGGTGGCATGTTCTAAAATTGGCAGTACGTCAGACGGTACATACTATAGTTTAGTATAGACGTAGTCTCGCCGGCCAATGCATTACTCTCTGGCTTTGTTTTATTTTATTTTGTTGTCCCCTCTTTGGTTTTTATTTTTCTGCTTTTGCTTTTACCACGCACTTGATTTGCGTGTGCTTCTATGTATTTTTTCTGTTGCCATTTGTGCGGTTTTGCCATTGCAAAAAAGCGATTCCGTGACAGAAATAAGAAATCGCACTTCGGCGAGCGATTATCTAACCCGAAAAATAAAGAGTGGAGGGGAAGGGATCGTAGGAGCACTGGCGCTATATTAATTGCTGGCCGGTGATAAGCGACTGTGATTAGAGATAGCCTTTATCGGGGGTTTTATTAGTTGGTATGGGATGACCTAGGCTATTGGGAAATATGGTATAAAAAGGCTTGCCCTGCTATGTAACATCATAAATGCTTTGCGTAATTTCTGCCCCACAAAAAAACACAACAAGCACACACACACACGCACAACACCTATCAAATCACCTGTAGTTGTAACAGTAAAAACTTAATGTGTGGCCTTAAGAGTTCAGTAGTTCAGTAGCAACATATTGGCACATTAATTTAGAGAAATCCCAAAAAACAAAGCCAAAATAAAGTAACTTGAAAAACAAGGTTCCGCCGTCGCCGCCGCTAAACTGTTCCCAGGCAGGCGCGCTGTCGCCAGCTGTTCCCTTTAGGCTTGGACACGAACCCGATGCTGTGTTGACTTTTCTTTTTCGGGGGAACGGTTCTTTGTTTGTCCCTAAATTCTTTAGTGGCTCCATCTTTGGCGAGCTTTTGGCGAATTTGAATAGGCTAGAGGCACACACCTACACTCAAGTACACCTGCACATACACCTAAACAAGCTCACAATCGTATTTATTGTTTTTTATTCATATTTTGTATGTTGATTAATTGATTAAAAACGCATAATAAATGTAGACTACTTTCTGGAGGCGTCATCTTAAGGGATTAACTATTCCCTGGAGAAGCGCCAAAGGAAGGTGTCGGTAGATGGGAGTAATCGATAGTCGTAGCTCAGTAATCGGTGGTGGCGCCGCTTTTTAAATTTGCTTTGCTGTTGCACTTGCTTACGCTTGTCTATTGCATTATTTAGCATACATTAATTCATTTCTTTTTTATTAAACAGTATGTGGTGGTGCCGACGCGTCGATCTACGGCTGAAGCCTTCCAGATTCTTATATCACATGCGCTCGGCGATGCCGGCAGTCCTTATTTGGTGGGAGCGGTAAGTAATCTATAAAAATGTGATATAATTGAATTATAATAACGATATAAACAATTTATAAATACTCATAGATATCCGAGGCCATAATGAAGCATCTGCAAAAGAATCCCAGTGATTCCGGACTGACCACCGAAATGCAGAGCATGTCCCAAGTGGCGGAGACCGCACTGATGAATGCCACATCTGTGATCAGTAGCACCGCTAGCGGCATCATCGAATCCGTGCGATCTTCAGCCGATGAGGTAAACATACAATCATATTATTATTATTATTATTATTATTATGAAAGTTGCCAACGCTACAAGTCTGGAACATATGCATTTATATTCCAATTTAAACCATATACATATGTATCTTATTAAATCCTCCTCTTTGTCTATATTTTGCATTTCCAGTACACGGATGCTGAGAAATTCGAAGGCTTGCAGTATGCTTTGTTCTCCACCAGCTTTGTGGAGGTCTTGGGCGGCATCTTCTTCATGATCACGGCTTGCTTCATCATCAAGGACAAGTACAATGCCACACGAGGACTTCAAGGTAGGTCTTAATCATAGGTAGAGCCCTCTTAGAGATCCTTCTTCTATTTCTCTATCTATCCGTATATATTATATATTTATTTAAATGTGTATCTATTTACTGATCAAGAATGTACTGGATTTTAAAGAGAAAAACTAAAGATTTTTATTTTTATTAATTAGGCAGTAACTAAGTGGGTTTATTGACTAAAAACAACAACACATTTTGATTAATTTCGCTTTCATGAAATTCCATTACAAATTCCAACTAAGTTAGTGCGAAGAATGGAATAATAATTAAACTGGAGTTAAAATTAAGATTAAGATCCCAAGGCAGGCAATTAGAGTAATGTCTGATGTCTCCCTTAGATGGTAGTAAAACTAGGGGTAACCAGATAGTATCCTTAGGATACACCGTCACTTAGGGGTTCCCCTACGGTTAGAGGGGTATTCTCTTGTATCTATTACTCCTTGGCTTACTCCTTTCCCGTCTTGATCTTGGCAGGCAACCAGGAAAACCAGTTGCGATCTTCAAGTGCTCCGGGCAGCGGTGGGCTGAAGGACATTGAGTCCCTCAACTCGGACTGCCTGGTCATGTGCACTGATATCGCACTGGACGATTGCTCGTACGCACGAATCTGAACGCAGTTAAAAAGTGAAAACTGTATGAATATCTTTTTGGCTCACCAGTTCCCGGTAGGTGGAATGCTCAAAATTGTGTCCCGTTCTTGGGTTCTTCTGTGCTTCCTGTTCCTGCGTGCGTTCCATACAACTAACCTCAGCGGCTTGACCCTAACATTGTTCTCTGTTCTTCATCGCTATACTCGTATATGTGTCCTACGTTCTTTTGTTGTTCCGGTGTATTCCCCAACTAATTAATATTTTGTTTTTTCATATTTCAGATGAATCCACGGCTCAACAGCAGCAGGCGGTGAATGCATAATACCGGCCGATCCTAGAAGTTATGCTGCGCACTCAGAGCTATGACGGGGCGCTGGGTGAACTGATACTGACTGAAAACCATCTTTAATTTAAATTAACGCTCACTCGCACTCACCACACACACACACCGCAGCATCGGCTAGTAGATAATTCATGTTCCTATTGGGAAGGATCGGAAGGACAGCCGCCTTACACACCGCCGCCACACCGATTTGTAGATAGATTTGCTACACACCCTCACAGGCACACACCAAGTCATAACATTACAGAGATCATTTACCTTTTACTTGTAAGCGAGCTGGGGCTGGTGGCCAGGACACTAGCACTGGCTCGCAGTTAGCTGTAGTTCTGGTATTTTAGGTTTCATTCAGGCAGGACGAAGTGCTCCCTCAGTTCCGATAATGTAAATAGATATTATCTCAGGCATCGAGTGCGAATTCTGCCTGCCTGCCGTTGGGATATTTAAATATATATACTTTATTAAATATGAATTGTAAATATAGCTAAGCGCCGGCCATTGTATAAGTGCATAGTCTGTATAATCAGTCTAAGTATAACGCCGTAGTTTTTACTATACATACGTTACTTTTAATCCTACTCTTAGTTAGTTAGTCGAGTAACAAATTGGATGAAACAATGCGTGTGCACCCTCAGCAACTACTGAATATTACAGTGTAACTATTATTTAAAAAAAAACTAATCTGCAAAACAGCATTAATCAATCCTCGAGTTTGTGTTTTCTTCTGTTTATCCCAAATCGAATGCGAATGCGAAAAGAAAGACTGCAAACAATCAAAATTTTTTTGTACGAAATTAACGATGTGTTTAGCAATTAATTAATTAACTCTGGGGCAATAAAGTTGATACACTAAATGTATACAATTGTAAGAACACATCATCTGTTTTATTTTACAAACTCGGAAGCTGATAAGAGGCGCAGTTTTCATATTTTATAATTTAAAAAATATCATTTAGCTCGCCTGGAATGGGGAGGGAGATAAGATGTTTTTTAATGTCGAATTAATTGCTTTTTGAGAGTCCAGTCCGGTTGCCCCGGATGGGCGATTAGAGCTACAGCTATTTTTAGCCTGACAACAGCCTTTCAAGGTCACCCACATGGCGCAGAATAAGGAGACGTACGGGTGAAAGGATATTTGATTTCTACAGCGTTAAAAACTGAGCTATTTCCTGCATATACTTGCATTAATCGGCGCCAAGTCACAAAGTGTCCATGCCCAAGATAATGGAACCTTTAAAAGGACGGAATGTAAACTGACTCGTGCAGTAAAGAAGAATCTATTATTTTTCTAACACTCTCCCAATGAGAACCCTAATGATCGTTCGATCGGTTATTTTTTTTTTTTTTCGTTTTTCCCCTTCTAAGGTTTTACCCCAATATGACATGTTTACGACTTTTTGTGACTTCAAAATAGTGTCCCTAAAATTTTTTTTGTTACCTGGTTTTTTCCCGGAATCCTAAAAAAAAGCCAGGTCATAAAATATCCCTATTAAACCCTTGGATGGTATTAACGCAGTAAAGGAGTTATTTCCGACCATATGTACATAATATGTTCTTGATCAACATCAACAGCCAAGTCGATATAGCCATTGTCCGTCTATCATATTATGTCTATGCAAACTAGACTATCAATACACTTAATAATAATAATAACAATAATAATAGACTCTCAATTTTCGAGCTATCTGAATGAAACTTTGCAGAGATAGCCTTCTTTTCATTCCCATTAGTAAGACAACAAAATTGTTAATACTCTTAAAATGGAATCTATTTTTTCACTTTGCATGCAAAAATAAAAACCTTGTATATTTTTAAATTTGCTACATTTATAATTATAAAATTCGAGTATTAAAAACAAAACAAATAAAATAATTCAAAAAAAAAACTAAGATTACACGTGTTTAACTCTTTACTTTAACTTAACTCTACACATAATACTTAAACCAAGTTCAAATCAGAATTTTAACTAACTTAAACTATCTTATTTTTTAGTCGTAACTATGTCAGCTCTAAGATATAGTCGTCTGATATGGCCTCTTTAGACTTACTAACTTTTTTTTACATATGTAAATAGAAATAGAATAGAATAGAAAGTATGAAATACATAGAAGACACTGCAAAGATTCATTCAGATATGTACATATGTATGTAGTTTGAAAACTTTGCACGGGCAGAAGGACAGACGGATTTGGCTAGATTGATTCGTCTGGTTAGGTTGATTAAAAAAAATATGTATTTCCTACGCCTGGAGATCATTTAAAGTGCTGGTTCACAAAAATGTAATACCCTTCAAGAGAACAATGTATGTATGTATGTTTAATAAATGCATACATAAATATGTACATACAATATGCAATCTTTCATGACGAATTAGTATAAAAAAATTTAATGATTGTTTAATCGCGGTTCACATCCTATCTGCGAAAGCTACGCTCGCTCAGCACTTAAAAGCGATTGAAGGAGCCTGCTTGCTAATAGCTTGAAGAACACAAACAAACCTATTTAATCCCGTCTTATCTCCCAAGGCGAGCAGATTAATCCAAATAAAAACTCAATTATGGTATTTCCAGTCGCGTGTTGGAAGTCGCAGAGTAAGCAGCAACAGCGCACCCACACACATACACAATTGTTAGAAAAAGGAGGAAAACAAAAAGGATCGAAGAAATAAGGAAAAGGAAAGATAAGCACTCGCTAGCTCTCTCTCTCTTTCCCGCTCAAGCGAATAGAGCTGGTCGTTGCGCTCGCACTTACAGTTGGCGTATAAAACCAAACGGGACCGGGCAGCGGCAGTTCATTCTTCTTCGAATTGCCGGGCACGCGATCTCGTGTTCTGTTGTGCTCCTAGCCGTAAATCGTGTCTTTCTGGATTTTTCTTTTTGTGACGAAACATAAACATAAAAAGGACATAGATAATATAATGGTGAGTTATTGAGCTTTGGGATCCAATACGACAGCACCGCACAGTTGCGAATATTCAAGCAAAAGCAAAGAGCGCACCAGGGGCGGCACAACAGGCAAATAGGGACAGTTACGTGCGATTATCGGCATCGAAGTCCATGGCATCTTTTTTGGATCCGCGCAGGATGTACCCGCAGATCCCGTCGGCGCTGGCCACACCTCCCCAGTCGCCCTCGGACGAAGGCTGGCCACCCACTCAGGCGGCTGAGATGCCTCTGGTCACGGATCTACTGACCCGGAACGGTCAGCTGAACGTTCCTCCGGGATTCGTTCTCTGCATACCGTGCTATCTGTGCAAGCAGCCCTTTAACGATATCGAAACCTTCAAGGAGCACTTGACCCAGCACGCGACGGAGATCTATGCCTGGCACATGGCCCGCGAGCAGGCGTCCCAGGAGCCGCCCACACAGCCCATGTATCGGCCGTACCCGCAACACAACGGACAGCCGCCAATGGTTCAACCAGCCGGGCCATATATCCTGCCCATGGAGTATCCCCAGCAGCCGCAGCCGCCGCCGCCCATGGTATCGATTCCGGGTCCCATTCAACCACCACCCATGGCGTTTCCCATGGCTCTTTCCAAGCCTCTGATGATGGATCAACACCCAATGCAGTTTCCCATGCAAATGCATCCACAAATGGGGGTACAGTCGCCACTGGAGTTCCCAGGACATTGTCCCGTGCATCAGCCACAGCCAAGTGAGTTTCCCGTTCATCAGCAAGTGCCCTTGACACCCCAAACGCCGTTGGAAATGATGGAGCATCAGTTCGGCTTCCAAAAGATTCGTCCAATTCCACAGCCACATAAACCTCCCATGGAGCTCCATCATAAGTCCCATTTCATGGGGCAACCACCTCTAGCGGAGCTTCAAAGGAAAGTTCTTCCGAAGTCATTGCAAGCCGGGGATCGACATCAGCCAAAGGAGCAGCCACCCAAGCTGCCGGAAAAGAATGCGACGGATAGGTTCTCCATCGAATCGCTGCTGAGGATTCCCCCGTCCATGGAGGTGCAACGCATAGTTCTGCCTCCGATTGAGGCCAAAGAAAGCGATATCCCAGTGGAGCCACCTCAATCTCAGCCTCAGTCCTTAGAGGAGTACAATCAAAGGCATCCCCCGATTTCACCGGAAAAGGAGCTGCCACAGAATCCTCGCCAGGCTCCGAACGAGCATCGTTTCCAGTGCGAGTGGTGCGGCAAGAAGCTGAGTTCACGGCAATCGGTGCGATACCATGAGAGTAGGTTCCACCTAATGGAGGATCCGCCCACCTACAAGTTGGGGAAAAACGTGCAAAAGCACTTCAAGTGCGCCACCTGCAAGAAGCGGTACAAGCGTCGCACCTTCCTGCTGATGCACCAGAAGATCAAGCACGGTATTTGTGGAGGCGCAACTGCTGCTGACGGTACAATAAAACCTACCGCCAGAGTCGAATCACCACCAGTCGAGGTTCTATCCTCGCCAGAACGATCCGCGTCGCCATCGTCGTCCGCGGAGGAGAGACGGGAGGTGTGGAGCACGAAAATCTTCAATGCCGTCGCTGCAGCCAGCTACAGTCCGGCCACAGAGTCAGCGGCCAAGTATGTAAATACGCAACATCAGCAGTCCGAGCAGTCCGAGCAGCCGGAGGCCGCCGTCGAGTACGCGGCAAAGCCCAAGCGAGTGTACCCGATGCGCTCGCCCTTCTTCAATCCGTACGTCCCCAGATACGCCTTATCAGCCGTCACGGCCCACTGACTCTCTCTCTCTTTATTTTTTTAGCGATCTCTGGCTGGACTGCGACGCCTACTTCTAGGGAGCTGCAAAACCTATGTACATATGTATCAGTCTGGGAATATCTAATATTCAGGATGAAATAAGCCACGTCTTCCAGCGGCTGTCAGCAGAGCTGTCCGCTGCCCTGAAGACTTCGCAATTAAATGAAACCACCGAGAATGTGCAATGAACCACCAAGATGTATACAATATCATGAATACACAAACATACTGCTTCGTAAGGTTAAATTTTCAGTCGCCTCAGCACTATGGATCTCGATTTGTCGAACCCCGCGATGGCCACAGTGTTTAAGACCCACTAAACGAAAGATTTTCGCTGAGCTCAGCTAAGAAATTCGAGCGGTCATTAGCTCGGGTTCGTATAATACATATATCTATGTACATATGTAGAGTTTAAGAATAAGAATAAAGATACATTGTACATCGAGCAGCAAGTCGATCTTAATGCGTTCTGTCTCGACTTACGAGACTAGGGTACTTCACATCGGTAATCTCAGTTTACAAAAAGCGCACTCGAAATCTAAAGTGATTCCCCGTGGAGTGCGCATTATCCCTATCCTATGTATGTATGTATGTATGCATATGTCCTTTGTCCTATATTTTTCCTAGCGATAAGAACCCACGAGATGTTTATCGCTGGGAAACACAGACAAATATTGATCAATGGCGTACATCTGGATATATACTTTATGTGCCAAATACAAACTTGAAAACATATGGGTATATTTTAAAAGTGAAAGGACGGATGGAAACGGTTACTTGTAGGTAAAAAAAAGTGCTTGTCCTTCTATTTGTGGACCTGGGGTAAAGTGAAAAAGAATAGGGTTTTTACCCTATATATGTATGTACATATTGTATCTTTCCCAGTTTAGATTACAATAATAAATTTAAACTAAACATGTGTTCTGATTCTGATGAATTTCGATATATTTGTCGAAGTTAATATGTACATACAAATGTACATAGGTACAGTCCACAAAATGTGTTTAACAATGTTTTTCATGTTTCAAATAACATTCAGTATTACTGGCAAGAAAGTTTTTGAACAAGGATTTTAAGTGTTCTGGCAACTATGTATGTACATACATACATATGTATGTATATATCTTCAAAAAGATATATTTTTAGATTTGCCCTGATTTTACCTCTTAAAGAGACATATTGTACATATACATATATCTACCAGAGATCTGTAGCGGTGCTTGCTTTAGACACCACTAGTATATTAAATATTTAATATTTTTTAATATAATTTATATTATAAATTATTTAATCTTTCAAAAACAATTATTCAGATACGTCAAAACAAATGTGGTACCTGCGCATAAGCACAAAAGTTGACGTGCTGAAATATTTACATTTAAATTCTGTCATTCTGTTAAGCTTAATTTTTTTATGCGGGTTTTCTACGCAGTATAGTATAATGAAATATGCGGTGCACTAGTATTTGCAGTTGACCGTTGCAGATCTCTGATTTGTATTATATATGTACATACATACATAAGTACATGCATAGATTCATTTGTACATACATACATATGTATATATGTACAAATCCCAAAGCGCATGTTTTTTATTGCAGCATTGGGCACAGAAAATAACGCAAAGGAACCATTGCGTATGTAGGTAGGACAAAAAAGAAAAGCAATAATTAATAAGCACCTTCGCAGTCATGATCCAAACAAAACGTGTACTAGCAAATTATCATTATGTAATAAGAATAATTCGAATTCTAATAATTTGTTTTCGAATTCTAAAAAGGCGCTAAAAGAGCTACGAATTGTCCTCGCCGTTGAATGGGGTCAAAAATCAACGCATTACAAATTTTAAGAGGTGCGATAAAAAGGTTTCATGATAAAAAGGTTTCATGCATTTTTTTAGGGATGTTTCTGACTACACCTGCCTGTTCAAGATTGTTAGTGTTGCTCATTTTCGTCTCCGCTTAGCTTGTTATCAGCTATGACCAAAGTACAACAATCCACCATAGAATTTGTCATCTGTACAATATTTGAAATAATAGCCAAAATAAAGCTAAAAGTACATACCTGATCCTCCGCTCTCTCAATTTCTCCTCTGTTTTTTTTCTTTCTCTCAACCAAACGACGATCCCAAACGGAGAGAGGGAAATTAGAGTGCTGAGAGAGAGAGAGAGAGAGAGAGATGAGAGTGGAAAGCAAAAGGGAACGAAAGCAGAGAGCGAGCATGGTACAGAAATTTCTCTTTCCTTGCGCATCTGAAAACTAATTAATTAACAAAATTTCAACGTAGAAGGTTGTTGTGCGTCGTCGTGTGCAGATGTTAAAATTCACTTCAGTACTAAAGAAACAGAATTAGCGGATGAAGCCACATAAAAGGAACCAAATATGTAACTGAATAATAGTAGTACTTATGTTGTAGAATGTGCAATGAAAAATTAAGATGTGTTACATATAGTAAACGATTGTACTTCGTGCGAGTTCGGTGTTGTGAAATATTAAAAACCTATGCTGTTCACGGAAAAACTAGAAAGTGTAATTAAAAATGTTGTATATACATGCATACGTACATATGTAATTATTGTTTACTGTTTTAAGCATGCACATACATATGTATATTTATACATATATGTACATACATACATATGTATGTATGCATTTGTACAGTATGCCTTGCATATTTTTTTATTTAAGTTAGTAAAACAAATGAAGAAAACTAGCTATTGCCGATTATCTCAAAAATTGAAAATTACTTAAAATTTGTGCGGGAAAAGTCGGTCTAATCGTTTATTTCTGAGTTAATTTGGAGCTGTAAACTTGTGTAATATATAAAAAAAAGAATACCATAATAATATAATCCATTAATGTGGTATTAAAATGTCCTTTCCTATATTCTCAGTCACCAGAAATGGACTCAGGATTGTGCGAGTTCTCCCGGATCAGCCTGTCATGCCTGTTGTGCGAACAGACTTTCGACTCGGCCGAGAAGCTGCAGGATCACCTGGTAGTGCACTTTCCGCAACCGGTGGCCAGGAATCACAGCTGTGACATCTGTGGACGAGGGATGCGATCGCCGCTGGAGCTGCACCAGCACTACAATCGCTACCATGAGACTCATGTGACAAGCACCGACGATGGCCAGTTCCAGTGCCAGTTGTGTGACAAGGTGTACCTCCTCGAAGACTATCTGAATGTCCATGTAAAGATCGAGCACTCGAGCGAGGGCTACCGTCCGGCGGAGATGTATTCGGAGGGCGAGAAGCCGTATCAAAGATATGTGGACTTAACCAATGAGGATGAGGAAAATCCTATTTTATGTCCCCCTCCCAAGCGAAAGTATCCACCACGCTCTCCCTTCTTCAATCCGTAAGTTTCACAAAATCTAGAAGTGTGCCAAAAATTTCTCCAAGTTAAATCTTATCCTTTTCCAGAGATCTCTGCCTGGAGGGAGACAACACCTTGTGGTAGAAGGAATACTCATGATCTTTATCCTATTCTCTTATTAAGAGAGCCATTTCCCCGAGTATGCCAATTCCGCATTAGCCATAATTGCGATTAGCTTCAAGAGTTGATCACTGAGTGATTCTCCGACAGCGGGACGAATGTGTAAATAAAACCGATTGCCTTATGATTTAATTAAAATGTATTTCGCTTTATATCTTGGATGCACTCTCGTATGTGTGTATAAAGTATAGTACAGTATATGTATATATGGTTTTCTCGATTAAGGTAGAGGACTTCGGGTCTCTTTTTATTGATATAGTACAATATAATCCTTCTAAGCTTAAGACATTAACTTTCAAGCAGTCCGTGTCCCATCAATGCAATACACAATACCAAATCTGTTCCCTTAACACATTCGTTTGAAATAAGTTTGCTAACTACGGTGAAACAATGCGCACCTTAACTTAAAAATAATAGACTATTAACAAAGACAACATAGGGTTTAAGATAGGTAACGCCAGAAAATTGTTTGCCCAGCAATTGTTCGGGCTAGCTCCAGGCACACTTGAAATTTTATTCAAAAGCTAGAGAGATGGTGCATGATGCAACTAAAATCAATATAATGCAGTTTAACCCAGTTTTTACTTAGCAACTTTCTCTGGTTGCACCGATAGTGCAAGCGTTCGGTCTTACTCGCACAAATGCAAGTCTAACGTGTCAATGTATGCGTTCGGGCACCACTGATATAAAGGAAGTATCATCACTTTTTCATAAAGGACGTTAAACATTAACCTATCTCTCTTTGCTTTCAGAAAGACATGCGCTAGAAAGAGCAGACTATCTTTATAGCATTCAATCAGTCTGGATCTGTACGGTCTCATACGCACTTGTTTGATCAGTTATACTTTCACGCTCTCAACTTTGCAAAAGTGCGCGTGGTTTGCCTGAATTTTTGCACTCAAATGAATGGGCGTTACTCATCTAAAAGCTTATACTGTCTTTGCTATTTTGAATGTGCTTCCTCTGGATATTCCGGAAATAAATACTACTGATAACAGCAACATATAAAGGGTGCGGGGGACAAGCGATAACAATGTCTGTCAGAGTTTGCAAAAAGTTATTTTTAGCAGCAGTTGGAACGACAAAAAATTGCTTCAAATTATAATTTACAATAGTGTGTGTTTCGTTTAGTTTATTGCATATAACATATCTATAATAAATAACAGTGCAATCCGCACGCTTGCCTGGGAGCTCTGCTGACTGGACTTTGACTAATGTGTGTTCTTCGCGCAATTCTTACTGGCAACGATATCTAGTTTCGCTTGTGACAACTCGCTCCCTCTCTCGCTCTCTAACCTTCTTTAATTGATTTAGTTTTATTTTTAGTGCAACAAATCAACAAATAAATAAATACATGCACTTTAAAATTACTACCTAAGCCGAGAGTAGGGTGGGGAAAGGGTAAAGGTAAAGTTAAAGGGTATAGGGTAAAGAAGCAAGCTCGCATCCGTATCCGTCTCTGTCTCCATTCGCTTCTCGCTTTTAGTCACCAGAGTTTTCGCAGTTTTCTACGTTCTGAGAAACTCGTATTTATGTTGCATACAATAGTGGTTGGATTCCCTGCTTATGTACTATTTAACCTGAGCCCGAATGTGTTGCAAAAATTCATAGTATGACAAACTAGATTCACTGCGATCGTCGGATAATCTCTCGATAAACTGTCCCTTGGCCGTGCTCGTGTCCCTGTGAAGGCAAATAGGAGAAATTAGAATATGTTTAGGCACCTTTATAGCGCCAATTCCATTGCTACATATATATTATATAATCACATTGTAAATGTAGGTGTTGCAACTGTTATATATATGTACATTATTCGGCGACATGTGAATAGCACAAGCAGCTGACCCTACTTTACTGACCATATTATGCGTCGAAAACGGACTTCTTAGGCTATTGTTTTGCGACGCTTGTGAAAAAGCACCTACGAAATCGATATTTTTGGTCGTTTTCATACCCTTGCAGAGAGTATGAAATGATATTGTCATGATATGTCATGATATTTGCAATGAAGTGAAGGAGGCATCTCCGACACCATAAAGTAAAGTCTGTCTCTCCGTCTGTTTGTCCTTCGGTTTATATGCAAACTTGTCTTTCAGTTTTTGAGCTCTCGTGCTAAAATTTTCTGCATAGTCTTATTTCTTTTGCAATCAGTTTATATGTCGGAACAGCCGAAATCGGACAACAATATCATTAAGCTTTCATAGGAACGATAGGCGTAAAATGGCATAAATGATTTTAAAAGCACATTTTAAATGTCTAGCCAATCGGACTACTATATAAGAGGCAAGAGCTCATTGTCTTTATAGAAGGCCGCCCCGTCTAAAAGTCTGGACCATACCCGGAGAATGTGATAATATGTAGCAGTGGAATTGGACTATTAGTATTCTTGTTACCTTATTATCTGCACCAGAGCCGAGTAGGGCTTGTCGTAGTTGAGTCGCAAAAGAAAGCGCTTCAGCACATCGTTCTCCTGGCTCATCACATTGGGCAAACCGTATACATAGTCGCCCAGCTCTGCAGTAGAGCTGATGCCTGAAAGGGATCGAAATTTGACTGGTGATCTCTAGCGAGATATAGAAATTACTTCTACTTACCCAGCACAGTCTCCAGGACGTCTTGCGGCACATTGAGTCCCACATAGAGCATGATCAGCGTGCCGCAGTCCATCAGGAACATTGATCGGGAGTCCAAACTGTAGATAAAGATATATTTTTGGTTATTCCAAAGGAGCATCCTAGCTAAGCCGAACTTACTGTTCCGCGGACAGCTGTAGGCGCGGCAGTTCCGGTATAGGTTCGTCATCCTCATCGTCGTCATCCTGCGTCGTGCTACTGTTCGAGTTGCGGGCATGGTAGATCAAGGCATCGATCTTGTACAGCTCCGGGTAGACGTACTTCATTAGCTGATCCAGCGGTAGCGTCTTCATGCAGTCCATGGCGAACACCCGATCATCTAGTCGCGTGCTAGTGCCCACGCGGAAGGCGGGCTAAGGGGTGGATTATTTAGAAGCTATTTCCCACAAAATGGAGAAAACAACTCACATGCTTGAGCAGCCCGAGGATATAAAGGGGCAGCAACGCCAGGCTGCGCGGAGCTATCAGCTGACCCGACTGGCCGGAGGGCAGATTTTGTGCAATCTTAAACGAGTTGAACACGTCGATCGTGGCATTGATGAAGGCGTCCCGGGCATCCGACAGGTTCGAAGCCACCGACCGGTCCACTGCCATTTTGGAGAGCAGACCCACAATGGCCTCCGTGTCCGCCGAGTGCATAACCTCCGGCAGTGATGCTGTGACCGGCAAACACACCGTATGCACCCTAATCCTGCGCTCTCCCTCGCTGTTTGTGTACAGGAGCGCCGCCTGGAAGCAGATCGTCTTGACGTCCGTGAGACTCTCGTCGTAGGAGATCTGCATGCCATAGCCCGCATCGGGATTGACGTTCGGCAGCGAGAGCAGGTCCGTGGAGCGCACAAAGAAGTTGCCGTGGAATGTGTGAACCTGCAGGCCGCGCGTGCATCGTATGCGCATCACCGCCTCGAAGCCGATCTTGCGGGTGAGGTAGCGCTTAAAGCAGGTCCTAAACGAGTCCACCATGTGGGGCTTGGTCTTCTGGTAGAGCGGGAAATGGTGCACGCAGCCGCCGCTGTGTTTGCTGATGCCAGCTGTAGGGTTTGAGGTTCGTAAGTTAGGGATTTCCCAGGTTTTAAGGGCTACTCACAGATGGTGGCCATGTCGCTGTACTGCTGGTTCATCAGGAAGAGGTCGCAGGCTATCTGGTAGCCGGAACACTCGAGAGCGAAGCGCTTGTAGAAATCGGTGGCCGGATTCAGGTGGGCCACATCCTTGGCCGAACGATTGTTGGGATCCTCGCGCGCCTCCAAAGCGCCGGGTCCCTTGTTGGGAAGGCACGATTGAAAGACGGTTATCCGCCCGCCAGATGCTTGCTACAGCAAAGGGAGTTCCTCGATTTAGTTGCTATTTTGGAAGTTTGTCCCTTTATCTGTGACTCACCATTAGCTTGAAGGCCACTTGGAGGGCAGCGCCTAGGGCAGAGCCCGGATCATGGGTGTGGGCAAAGCGCTTGGGCAGCTGCTTGAGCAGATCGCGCACCAGCTCCTTGCACTCCTTCAGGTTCACTAGCAGACTGTCGGGACGCGGCAGGAAGGGATCCTCGATGTCCAGGAGGGTCATCTCGTGCGGCTGATTCAGCCCCTCGGCCATGCTGTAAAAGTGCACGTAGCTGTCAAAGCAGATGAAGCCCACCTGGGTGCGGGCGTCGCCGGGCATCTCGTCCAAATGCCGGTTGAGTGTCGCACAGGCGGCCTCCAGATAGCCGCTCTGCTGCGCTATGATCGAGACGTCGAAGAGGAACAGGTACATGGCCGGCTGCGGCGGACGCAGCATGTACTCCGAGGGGGCAATGAACTCGATGGTGCTGGACCGCACCTCGGGCCGACGGGTCACGTCGCCGTACGTTTTCGTGGCCGGATCGAATTGGAAATCATCGGGCACTGCAATGGAAAGATAGGATTAGCTGTGAAGAATCTATGACAGCAGTTCCCTTAGCTTACATTCGTTGACGCGGTAGCACAGATTGCACTTCCACATTTTGCTGTCCACAAAATAGACAAAGGGATTGATGTAGGTGCGGCACAGGCGGCAGCGCACAATGTTGATGCACTGAATCACAGGCAGGCTCTGTTTGGGAGACCGTTTAAGAGGTTAGTATAAGATATAGATGGATCAAGTAGCCAGGGACTCACGTTCACATCGCGAAATGGATGAATCACAATGCCCAGCGGCAGGCGGGACTTCTGCAGCAGCGAGTTGCTCTCGGGGATCTTGGTGAGCGTGCAGCGCATGATGCTCGGGCTGCAATTGATGGACTCGTGGAACTGGTTGTGCAGCACTATCTTTGGCGGCGGCACCGTTGCCGGCGACAAGATATGCCGGTTCTGCATCAGATCGATGGTGTCCTGTCCCCACAGCCGGCTGAAGCCTTGCTGGGCCACGTTCAACGGTGCGGGTCCTGCCAGCTGTGGCTGCTGCTGCTGCTGTTGATGTTGTCCATAGGCCTGGGGCGGCGCCTGGGTTTGATACTGCAGTGGTGCTCCTGTGGGCTGCGTTCCGAACATTCCCGGCGGCGGAGGCTGCACGCCAGGAAGCGGTGGCAGCTGCTGGTGCTGCTGCGGCGTGGGTGGATACGCCTGAGCGTAGGGGAACGGTTGCTGCTGTGCCACAGGCTGAGCTCCTGGCGCCCAGGCTGCTCCCGGTGGTGGCGCCGCTCTCTGCAGGTTGTTGTTCTGCTGGTTCTGCTGCTCCGTGCTGGTCGACGATGGCACTCCATAGGGAACCCTCGGGCCAGCTTGAGGCGGTGGCGCCGGTCTGGGGGGCGGAGCTGCCGTTCCGAACATCTTTGACGGCTGCGGGCCCAAGTTGGGCGGCTTCTGACCACTGAATGGCGATAGCATAACGTTCGGGGCTATGGCAGTGCCTTCTCCACCCTTGGCCGCTACCAAACTCTGCGAGTCGCCTAACGGAGGCGGACCCGTCTGGGCCGTAGCCACACCCCTGTAATCCTTATGCGTCAGAGGTGGAGGAAACTGTTGCTGAGGAGGCGGTGCCGTGGTGGCACCTCCATTAATCCGGTTCGGGATCAAGTTCAGATTTTGCATGCTGCTCGTCAGGTTGGCCACGGCTGGAGGTTGTTGTTGTTGTTGGCTGGGTGCTTGGGTCTGCGCTGCAGCCAAAGGTCCTTGGACATATTGCTGTTGCGGCGGAGCTCCCATTGGCCTTGGTGAAGCGGTGCGCGAGGAGTTGGCGCTGGACGCCCCATTGCTGCCATTGGTGATGGGTGGTCCGTTGACGTTAACGTTGGCGTTGGTGGGCGGCGGTGGACGCAGATGGGGCGGCAACGTGCTTGGTGGCAGATAGGCTGGCACTGTGCTTGGCGGCACCATTCTGGGCGCCAACTGAAGAGGAGGGGCACCGCCCACAGCAGCGGACGTGGGCGCCAATTGAAGAGGAGGAACACCGCTCACAGCCGCGGACGTTGGCGGCAGGTACTTATTGGCGATATTACCAGCTGCAACTCCTGGATAAGCTCCTGCTGCCGCTGGAGGCGTCGACTGGAACTGCTTCTGCGGGAGATATTGCTGCGCCGCTGGGGGAGGCGGCTGCTGCTGCTGCTGGCCGTTTACCAGATTGTTGCCGTTCAGAGGGACCGGCGCATGGGCGGGGGGAGGCACGAAGTTTGGGTTGTATGCCGACATGCTGCTAATTCATATGTTAGCGTTCTGGAAAGATGGAGAGTAAGGTTTAGGTTAGGCGCTATCTTATCATCGCAAGGTTGCCGGCGACACTAGAAATTAAAGTTTTATCTTATCGTTCAATGCCGAAATACGAGTTACATGCGCGACACCCCGTGGAAGGCGCTGAGCCGAACGTGCCGCTGATAACCCTGCCCCAAAATGGAGCAGCAATCAGATTGGGAGGCAGATAATTGCACTTGTATCGCGTGGAATGTGGAAGCTATCAGAGACGCACCGTCACCAATGTACACACATCTTTAAATATGTTGTGCAAATGTTTACAGAAGTGTGTGCGCCGTTGTCTACGTCAACAGCAAGTCGGAAATAAGCTGGAATTGTATCACATTCGGCTGTTTAAACAGCTTCGTCAGCAGCCCAGCTCCAAGAGCTCTTGCTCTAGAGAGCACAGACTGCATGTGTTATGTGTGTGTGCGCACGACGATGTGCTTGACCTCGTCAGCAGAAGCGATCGCTAATAGGTGAGCCAAAGGCCAACTGGGCGGGGGCGCCTTTGACCCAGTTGACTGCAGAAGCAGGAAGGAACTGCTGCTGCTGCTGCCGCTGCTGACTCAGGCGCCCCCCCCTCCTCACACCAGATAACAAAAGCGAATTTTTGATGACGTTGTCGGAGGGAGTCCGTTGCTAGTCCGATTCCTGCTGTCCTCCCTCAAACTGCCTCCAATTAGTGGCTATTAGCCCGTATCGAGGGTAGACTCCGTATCAAATAATACAAATATTAATCACTTATCACCTTTCGGAGCAGTTTCCAGTGGCATGTACACTGTAGGTATGCTCTTGAACGGACCACCGAGCACTTGCACTTTGTAGTTGGCTCTTCTTCTTCCGCCCTTGATTGGCAATTTTGCTGCGGGCGCACGCTGACTGACCCTTTTCCGCTTTTCTTTTCGGGGGAAATGCACGCGCGAGTTCTGCGGGTTCTGCTGGCTGGAAACTTTTTCCTGGGATTGACTTCAATTCCTTTGCAGGTAAAACCCGAATTAAACGATTTTCACGGCACTTTTCGTCACTCTCTCCGCTCCCAACTTGTCCTCCTAACTGTTGTTCTCGTGCTCTTTCCGTGCTCCGGATGGCTGGCGGACACTTGCCTGTTTGCGGGGGCGTTTCAGTGGCGGGTTCTATGTATGATTAATTATATTATTAAGAAATGCAAACTTTTTTGCATTTTCAGAGAACAAAAAATTTTGAGGCCACGTCAATTGGAGTGACCAGACCGCGTCAATGCGTTTACCAAGAGGGATTTTGTGGGGGATTTGGTAAAGAGTTATCGATTTTAGGTGGAAGAACCATCGATTTCCGATGAGTCGACTACGATTAGCGGTGGTTACATTTTGAAATTGGAAGTAGAGAATTTGGGAAATACTTTGATTATAATAAAATAGTAAGTTTTATAATAAAATCCTGAAAATTATCGTTATTATATGAGTTTTAGTTTATGATTATCATATATAATAATTATTTTATAAGTACTAAAATACGTCTTATGAAATAATGATTATATTTGATCCAAAATTAAAACCAAGTAAGTTTATTTATTAATAAAACATTAGCTTGCTGTAAGAACAAATCGCTTTATTATTGCAATAATCGTATCTGGGCTCCATTACAATTTGTTAAGGTATTTTGCTCTATTTTTCGTTTAACACGTTGGTTAAAAAGGAATTCGAAAAAATATATACAAGTTCCTGTTGTGGCTATCAGGCTCCAGCCCTGCACCTAGGGTATTCTATTTGTTGTTTAGTCTACGGGATATCTAGTTCGTTAAATATTTACTTTAAATAAATATCGAAGCGTATTTACTTTCTTTTCGTTTCATTTGCGTTAACTTTGCGTGAGAGTATTTGGTAGCTTTGCAGTGGGTGTAGTGTCTGTTTTCGCTTGTAGATTGTTAACTGAATTGTAAAGGCTACATCTTTGATTGGCTTCAAGAGTGGGGCTGGTTTTGTAGTTTCTTTAATTTACGTTTTATTACAGCATTACAGTATATAGTATAGTTAGGGCGTGTAGGGTGGTGTACAGGTGTGTGTTCTCTTGTAGGACTTTTAGCGGAGTGTTAGTAAAGCTTTTTATTCATTGTTTGTGACACTTTGTGGAATTAGAACATAATACTAAGGGTAAACGTGTTTAATTGTATTTGATTTAAAAGCTAGGCGATTGGAGAAATCATTGTGCACCAAGTGTGTGTCCCTGCGTTCTGTCTTGTAGTGTTGTTGTGTTGTTGTTTATTGTTGGGGAACAAGAACAAGCGTTAAAGGCAGTATCCATCGGTCAGATACGCGCGTGTCGGTATTGTATTTCGTCTATAGCAGAGTCTTTTATTTCAAAAATAGAATTTCTATCCTTAAATCACTATCGTTTCGTAATCTACAACTTTTGATATATCCCTTTATGTGTGTGTCGCTAGCTTAGTAGATGTTTGTTAGTTATGTAAAAGGTATATTGAATAGGTGTTCTCTTGTGTTGTTTTTGCAGCTTACTGCGATTGCCTTTGAAACACACTAGTACTTAGAAGTAAATAATAATAATCATCATTGTTAATTGTGTGTGTGTGTAGAAACTGTGAGTGTTGTTTGCTCGACTCGCGACTTGCAACCTTTTGAGCAGAGCCATCCTTCTTCCTGGATATTCGTGTGTGTATATTATTTACAATTAATAGGCTGACGCCCTTTCCTTTTCAGTTACTCCTTCGGTTCCTGCTTTCGTTACGTTATATCGTCAGTGTTCAGAGGTTTGCGCACTTGTGGAATTAATAAACTTATAGTCGAGGCTCGTTCTTGATATGATCCATATATAGATAGACAGTCGCTGGCATTATCTCTTGGCCTCCTTCTCCTGCAGATACATGCGCTGGCTCAGCGGCTTGGCGTATATCCAATTGTCGCCCACGGGCTTGAAGTGCTGAAAGAGGGGGAGCTAACACATATTCCATATAGCAGATATAGCGAATGAGGGTTACCTTGTGCTCCCAGGCCAGGTCGTACTCCTTGCGCACCTTCGCCTGGTCACGCTGGTGCTGCTCCACCACAAATTTGGCATTGGTGGCGCGCTCGATGTCGTTGAACCTGCGAAAGAGGCAGCGAACAAAGATCAGATCAGATCGCACCCAAGATCGAAGAGGTCACAAGAGATAAGTGTGGTTAGATTGGTGTTTTTACTTGAGTCCCGCTGTCACTTCCTTCCAAACTCGTCGCGATTCGTACTCATCCTGCTCAACGATTGGTCGAACTTGTTTCTTAAATATCGGTATGCGATTTACGTCGACGAATACTTCGGTTTTCTAGAAAATTCAAGAGATTCATGGTTCAGGTTCAAGCTGATTGGGTTTGCGATTGGTGTCTATATTTCAGAGAACGCACAACAATCAATCAATTATACTTTATACATCATATACATTAATTTATGGGACAGAGAGACAGGCAACGGGGTTGGGTTTCGATTTTCTAGACAAACAAAGTAAACACACAGAGGAAATGCTCCCGCAACTATTTAAGAGAAAAGCAGAAGAATCGTGGATAGTAAGTAGAGGCTGAAGGTGGTTGGGATGTTGTGTGGGATGTGGCTGCCCCCACCCGTGGGGTTGTTTGTGGCAGCAGTCGGGCGCGAAGTAGGAAAAAGTACACAAAAAGGTTCAACATTTACAGGTAACAGAGTAACTCTACCTACAAAAGGGTAACGAAACGAAGACTACTCACATTCTTGTCGTGCCACTTGGCCTCCATCAGGCCGCTCCACTCGCCGGCAATCGAGACAAAGGGCTTCTTCTCGCTGGGGGCATAAACCTAAGGATATTTATAAATTATTACTTAGTAGCCAAGGAGATCTAGTTGGCAGTTAGTTACCTCAGCTGAGACCTTGTTGCGCTTGCCGCCATAGAATGGCTTGGTGAGGAACTCCACGTTGGCATAGTAGCCAGATTGCGGACACTTGATCTCCACCGAGCCGCCCAGCTCAATCCAAGGCACCGTTAAAATGGACCTGGAAAATCCAAGAATTAAATCCCAGACCCAGAAATTCTTAAACTTTATTCCCACCTGCCATAACCATTGGGAAAGGTCACTATGTATTCTTCGCTGCGATCCACCAGTGTTACCACGCCCTCGCCTATGTTGTGCACGCCAATCGACAGGCCCAAGAACTTGGATTTGGTCCAGACGTGGGCGGCAAAGGTGATTTTCTTGTTGTAGTGCTCCGCATAGAAGGCAGAAACTAAAAGAGGACAAAGGTTGAGCCATTCACTTGCAACAATGTTTCTTTTGCTTTGATTTGTCTTACTTGGCGGATGATGCGACACCTGCTCTGCTAAGAACGTGAGTTGATCTCGGCGGCACCAAGGCACAGGGCCATCGCGCACTTCCTGGGGATCCTGGCTCTCCGCTGGAGTTACAAAATGGATTAAAGAAAACAAGTAAGAACGACTTTACTCGACTGTGAGATACCCGGCAGCCGGCAGAATTGTGGGTAACATTAAAAACATTAAATTATAATATATAGCAAGGTGACAGTGCGTAAGGCAAAGCAAAATATTGGCAAATATTGCTAGGAACATATGGAGAACCATTAGTGCTGCCAACACAAATACAGACGTTGCAGAAGTTCAGCATAAACAGAAACTTAGTTGTCTAATAACTTCCACAGATATACATTTTGTCATGAAAGTTAGCTTCAAGCTGTAAGCCCCTGTATTATATGGAGACCAGGTATAAAATGGAATATCTCTGCAATCCAAAGAGACACTCACCCGGCAGATCCCAGTGGCACTGAAAGACCTCGCCCAGAATGGGATTGTAGGGCTTCTTGGCCACCGCGCTCTTGCGGCCCGCATGATAGGCACTCATATACCAACGGCACACCTGGACAATTCTATCCCGCGGGTCATCCAGCTCCGAGATTCTGTTAAGGGATAGAGATGAGTTGGATTCTGGTAGGCTAATTTCCTTGATACCTACTTCACAAACAGATCCGGATGGGCAAAGTAGTCGGCGTACATTTCCAGCAGCGAACGGCGTTCCAATATGAAGGTGGGCAGCACCACCTTGGTCAGATCCATGCCAATCTTCACCTGCGACAGCAAGTGCGTGATCATGGAGCCATGCGCCTCCATGCTGAGGTCCGTATCCTCCTCCTCCTCGTACAAGGCATCATAGTCGATGCCATTGTCGTAGCTGGCACTTCGGGAACTGGCCGCTGTTCTGGCTGTCTTAATGCTGCCATCCCCATCGGCCAGGCTCTCCTCGATCTCCGGCAGCGACTGCGGCGGCGACTGGGGGGCAACTGATTCGGCTGGAGGCAAGGTCTCTGCATCCGGTCCCCTTTCGTGGGTGGGCGATGTGGTTTCCGCGAAGCCGCGCGTTGAGCTAAGAAGAGAATGGCAAATGGAAAAGAGGAAGGAAAATCAGGACTTGTTGATTAGGATTAGGATTCGTGCCTGGCGCCTGGGCATAAGTAATGTCCCAACATAAATCTTCCAGCGTGATGTCAGCCAGTGTACGTGTGCGTCACTGGGGAAACACGAGCCTACGAGCCTACGCAGGCTGTGCAGCCTCCACAGCCTCTTCCTTTTCGAGCTATGCCTCACTGTTGCTTGCTTCATTTACAATTTATGAAGGAAAACACTTACGGCGACCTGGTACTCACACACACACATATATATATATGTAAGGAACACCTCCTCACCTAAGGCTCACACGTCGCACCCACTTCTTGAACATGTCGTGGGATGCTGGCCGGATGCAAGCTTCAATGCAGCTGCATAACTTCACCAGAACACAAGTGCTGAGCAATCAAGAGCCGCTTCGTAAAAGAAAAACAAGTCAAACTATGGAAAAACTACCAAACTGCCAAAGGCGGAGTGGTCTGTGGGGGGCGGGCCACCGTGCACCCTAAAGAGCGCTCTGACACTGCGAGCCGATGACGAACGAAACTACAACTGACAGGCACACACAATGGCGACTTGAACTACGACTAGGACGAAGGATGACGAAGCCAAGTGGCGAAAACAACGACGACGACGAACGCGAACTTGCCGCCGTGTCAGCTGTGTGCCGATGGGAGCCGGGACAGGCGGGTAGCAGGTCCTGTATTTATTATTTACACGCGACTTGGCCGAAATTACTGGCTGTCCTGCCCCCCGAAAACTGCGACTGCGACGAACTTCGGGCATTGCAGTTTAGCATAGGCTCTGCCCAGGCGCATGCGCCTCTCCAGCACAGCAGGAGGATGGGGCTGAGCAGGCATGGGCCGAGGGGAAATGCGTAATTTTAGCACACAGCACATGGTACACTTGCCGGCTGTCGCCTGGCATCTGTGATTGATGGCCAGTCGGCACACTTGGTCAAGTGGTCCACCTTGGTTGCAGCTACTACTTAGATGTACATATGGCAAAGTGGTCCACTCACCAGCCAATCGGAGAGCTGCCAAGGCTGGTGAAGGGATCATCGTAGGCATCGTAGAAGTCCTCCTCGCCCTCGCTGCTCGAGTAGGAGGTCTCTGGGACAACCAGGCCCAGCGGAGCGGTGGTGGCTGCCCAGATGGATGGCCAGATTAGAGGTGAAAAAAAAATAGAATCGAATTCGATTAGCCTTTTGTCCCCACTTGGTTACCAATCGGGCACCGAGAACACTCACCATTTTCTGTGGCCGAATCATCCTCATCGTCGCCGGGCTCGCCCTTAGACCCCTCCAGGGGCACTTTGAGCCCACCTGCTTGCAGGTTATTGTTGCTACCCGTGGTGGCAGCGCCACTTGCCGAGGAACTGGTCGAGGCAGTGGCCGGCGGGCCATTGTAGATGCCATTGATGGGATGGGCCATGTTCTTGGCAATCTGCAGGTTGACAATCGAGTGCTTGATGTGATCCAACATGGCCTGAAATGGGGAATGGCTGGTTAACCTTCGAAACCGTCAAAGTTTCCTGAGGAAGTGAGCAGCTGCGGTTGGCCCGTCTGCCTTTTTTCAAGTCAGCTGCTGGCCGAGTGACATTCTCTCAGGACCTTGCATCCGGACTAACCCTGAACTTGCATTGGAAATCGATATGGCCTGACCCCAGTGAGCCTGGAAATTCGAGTCAGCTTAACAGATTAAATTTCTCGCCCTTAGGCTCTAAATTTCTAAATCAGATTGGTTGTGGTTTTTGTGAAGTCTGGAATGGATAACAAGGATAAACTGAACAGTGCCAGGTCTCTGCAAGAGCCGAGCATTGACGAGATGAGTGCCCAGTTCGAGGCTTACAAGAAGCGCCGCCGGTTAGATCAGCACGAGTTTGAGTTGCAGCTCATCAGTTTGTCCTTCAATAAGGACTTTGAGGAGCTCAGCACAAGAATGGAGAACCTGCGGGTGGGCTTAGAAAAGCTGGACAGGCAGAAACAGCTTCAGCTGCAGCAAAGAGAGCTTAGCGCCATCGAACCAGCTCCTTTGGTGAAAGCTGTTTGTTCTCATCATTCACACCATGACCCAGACAAGGAGGTGGAGCTGGTGGTGGCCAGCGGCATGTCCCAGTGCGTCTACCACGACTGCCCGCGGCGCATCAATAACCAGCTACTGTTGCTGCACTACCTCTGCGACCATGAACAGGAGGAATCCCAGTTCCTCTCGCTGCTGGAGGGTGAGCGGATAGTGCTCTCCTTCCCGCCGAAGAGCTGCTCATTTCGTGTGAACAAGGTGCTGGGCATCTTGGCCTACGGTGGTCAGATAGAGCACCAGTTTGGCATAACCCAGTGTCAAAGCAGGTTCTACAACACATTTCTGCCCGATCATCTCTCGCACCTAACCAGCCACGTTCCGGTTGTGGTGCTCATTTGCTGGACAGCGGCTCATGACCTCAGGAGCAAGAATATGGAGCGAGGGGACCGTTGGTATTCGGATAGCGAGAAGGATACGGTTTTTGTGATCTGGCTGGTCACGCCCTGCGACCAAATGCATCTGAATGCCACGCTCAGCGTGTGCGGGAGAGATGACGCTCTCCGTATGATCACGGTGGTGGGCGTTCGCCACGTTAATCACTCCCAGGACACGGCTCGCTTCACGCCTGTGGACAACAACTACTGGCGGCTGAAGTACAACGATATGAAAAGACTATCCAACCAATTCCGGGATGAGCTGCACCTAGAGATCAGACTGACGGAGCCACAGGATTCAACGCATTGTCCCTAATTTCCCAATCCCCCCGTACTCACACTCGCGTTGTCCTGCAGTGCCTTGCACTTGGCCTGCTCCGCCGGATCGGTCAGCTCCGCGATTCGTTTGTCCAGCAACTGAAAATAAAACAGCAAATGTGACAGTAAATTGCATAATATGCCTGCATAACCGAGCCAGCAGCTCAGCTCTCACACACTCACGTCCGTCTGCTCAATCATCAGCTGGAGGTAGGCGTCCGCCTCGGAGACGCGGCGCGCCAGCAGCTCCAGGTGGTTGGGTCGCCGGCCCCCGGCACCGCTTACTACGACGCCACCGACCGTCGTGTCCCACAGACGCGAGCGATTCGCGTGGCGTCGAATGGTGTCCTCCAGGCGGCGTACCCACTGCTCTCGCTCCTCGCTGTGTCGAGCCTGCAAAGCGTTTGGGAGAAAGTTGCCAAGTTTCTGGTTAGTTGGTATTGGAGAAAAAAGTTTTATCGTTACATCAAGGCAACACAGGGGGGCAGGCAAGGCAGAGCTCAACCAAAGGACGAAACGTGAGGGCCAGACAGAGGTTTCTAGGTCGCTGGCCGGATACCCTGCTAATCAGCCGCGGTCTGGACACCGCGTACTTTGTACAACTCAGTCGACATGTCACGACAGCATAGCGGAATCCATTTGTAATTATTATATAATATATATTATATTGAGGACTTTATATTAATATGTATAATGATGGAAACAAGACTTATTCAAATATTTTAGAATATTTCCCGAACTGCAATTAAATTACTTCTTTATACTTCCGAATACAACAAAGTATGAACTGAAATCAGACGACGCGTTCATTCCTTTTGAAATGAAGCCCGCCAAATTGTTAATTTAGTTAAGATATTTACCTAATGTGTGAGCAACAAATGGATAAAGTCATTATGTAGATATTCTTGTTGAAAGTCCAATGACTCTAAATTGGGCTTTACTTTATTTAATTTATTACAACCAAGACCTTCCGCAACTTTGCTTGCGTATATCACAAACTTAAATGCACTTATTTTCAAGTATGCTTTATAAAAACAATAAAAGCACATTTTAAAACGAATTTATAGGAGGAGAAGCGCTGAAACAATTCCCCTTTTGACATATTTTAAAGTGGAATCTTGTACAAACCGAGCTTGTTGCGCACTTTTGAATTATTTACGAATCTAAGTTCGTCGTGTGTCCGTCTGTCCGTATACTTGAATGCAACTTTGTAGATATGCTTCTGTTTGTGGCAGACAGTATAGAAAGCCAAAACAAATCGAATCGGGCGACTATATCAATTAGATACAGTCCCAAAGTAATTAAAAAATAGTATTACTTTGTTGTTTTTGAACATATTTCCATCTTCTTCGGAGTGTGAACTATTTTGTTGGTTTCAGAATTATGGTTTCAATTTTATACGAATCGGAGAACTATACCGTAAAGATTTCATTGGACTAATATAAAAAATAATATACAAATTAGCCTAACTTCGTTATTTTTTAAGATAACTCTAGGGTTTAGTTACTTTTTACGATGCTACAGGAAAGCTTTTAATTTAATCCAAATTGCATGAACACTTATATCCGAATATTGTGTGCCATAGCAGCGATCGTTGAATTTATATGAAAAACTATCAAAATTATCCAATGTTTTATATATAAATAAATAAATTTGAATTAATCTGAAGGTAGAAGTGTTTATCTACTTATTTATTTAAATTTACTTCGAATTTCTCTTAGCTTTCTTATTTTGTTTAATTAGGTAGTTTAATGAACTTATGCACGAATATATTTAAACATTCTATTTGTATTTGCTAAAATCCGTTTTAAATTACTCCGAGTTTAAACTAGTTTCTCGCTCACCTGAAAGTGAAAGGTCTTGTGATCCACAGTGATGGTGAATGTGTTGTCTTCCTGGTCATCTATACCGATCAGGGCATCCTTCAAGCGCACACAGCCCCGCCTCACGCCCTTCATCATCTTCTCCTTCGACTGGAACACAGAAAGAAATACAGAGGGACCGAGAGAGAGGGAGAGAGTTTAGCGATTTTAGGCGGGTGCATTAAATGTTCAATTAATTAATTCAAAACAGAGCTGGGTGGCGGAATAAAAGCAATGGTCGAACCACGGCTCTCGGTTAGAACTGTGCCAGCGTTGGGGTACGACACAAGCTGAGCTTTTGCAGCTGAGAGACTAAAGGACCCATAAAAATCTCCCCCGAAAGCCGCAACATGGAGGCGGCAACAAGTGAGACCGTATTGATCAGGGTTGAGGCCATGTCTCACATCGAATTCCAGGTGCTAGTCGAGTGCCTGCGGTGTCACATCCCGCCCTGATGTCTGATCCCTGGTTCATGCTCACTGTGCTCGGAGTCTACCTGTACTTCGTCACCGTAGTGGGTCCACAGTAAGTCCAACGAACCGTGTTTGCATTGGGGCTAACTAATTGGCATCGGATTAGCAATTCAGCGGCGCCGCTTTACAAGCACCTTTAACCCTGCGCCCACTTACAGATTCATGGAATTGCGGAAGGCCTACAAGCTCAAGAAACTGATACTGACGCACAATATAATCCAGGTGGTGTCCTGCATATATGTCCTCAAAGAGGTGCGTACTCTGAGACTAACTAAGGATAATCTAATTGCTAAGGAGCCTCCCTCCCTATGACCAGGTGTTCTTCATCACGGACAACGCGGTGCAGTACTTCTGGGAGTGTCGGGACTTCGGCAAGAGCGACGAGCACGTGCGTCGCCACTTTGGGCTAGCCCACTTTCTTTTCTGGCTGAAGCTCTCCGAGCTTTTAGAGACTGTGATCTTTGTGCTGCGCAAGAAGCAGAATCAGGTGTCCAAGCTGCACATCTTCCATCACTTCTCCACGGTGACGCTGGTGTATGTGATGATGCACTTCAATGAGAACGGTAAGTGCAACCAGAGAGGCACGATCTCCGTATTAACTTGCAACTGATCTCCACCCGCAGGCACCGCTGCTTATTTCTGTGTCTTTCTTAATTCGATTGTCCACATCTGCATGTACGCGTATTACTTTGTTGCGGCGGTGGCCGACAAGGACACCGTGCGAGCCCTGACGCCCGTCAAGAAGACCATTACGGTGATGCAGATGACACAGTTTGCGTTCATCCTCACCCAGGTGGTGTTCCAGATGGTGCTGTGCGGCGTTCCGCGCTACGTGCTCTGCTACTACACCGCCGTCATCACGGCCATGTTCTACGGCTTCTATGACTTCTACACGACCTCCTACCAGTCCACGAAGAGCCACAAGACACCTAATGTGCCCCCTAATTGAGCCCCCAATTGGGCACAATCTCGAAATAAAGACGAACGAGCTACCAACAAGTGTGTGAGTGTGTGTGTATCCATATCCGAATATATCTTAGTTGGCGCAGATAAGATAAGGCGTGGGAGCGCTGGTTACGATAAGGATGGCGGTTAGTAATGCAGGCACTGCACCCACTTACCGTGTAGTAGGAGAGCAGGCCGGCGTTCTCGTCCAGCACAAAGAATCGGTACTGCCAGCCCTTCATCACGTTGGTCCACTTGCTCAGCGTGCCCTCCAACGTTCCGGGACTGGCACTGAGTCCGGCAGCACCTCCGCTCGCGCTGCCTCCCCCCAGGCTGGGCGCACTGCCAGTGGTGCTGGCCATCTCCTCCAAATCCCGCGACTCCGCCACGATCTCCTCCTGCACCGTTCCTCCTCCGACCTCGTCGCCTTCGTCCTCGTCCTCGTCGCCGGGAGCGTTCCGTGCCGCTGGCGTGCGCGTGCCTCGTTCTAGGAGCAATCGCTGGCCAGGAGTGGGTGATGACGCAATGCTGCTCCACGAACTCGCCCCACAATCAGTCTCTGGGCCTCAGCTCAGCTTGAATTTTGCAAAACAAAGCGATTCTAGAGCTGCCCAGCCATCGATGGATGGCACTATCGATAGCAGCGAAGAGCTGGCTCTGGCCGGCACCTATCGATAGTTTTTATTTTTATTGGGATGGTACAAATAATATATTAGAAAATAAATATATATTATATTTTTGTATACGCAGTAAAGAAGATTGTTTAATCCCAAGCTGTTAATATATTTTTAACATTTTTTCTCTTTTTAATATTATAATTATTTTTCATTTTCAATCACTCGCTATATCTGCGATAGTTTGGCTGGATACTAAGCACTAATCACTGATCTAGTGATCTTTTGAGCTTATCGATAACGCTGTGTTGTGCGCCAAATTCAATAAAACAAATAGCTTAATAAGAATAATCTAAAACTAAAAAATAAAACATATAATAATAAAGCATAAATAATAATAAATATATACAAAATTCTTATTATTATAAAATATGGTGTAGGAAAATTTTTCTGTAAATTTTATTTTAAACAGTTACTCAGTTTTTAAATTTTTAAAAAATATTATTCCTTTATTGTTTGTGCGTTGTGGTTTTTGTTTTGTGCCTCTTCAGATGCTCTTGACCAATTAGAACATACAATTTTCATAGCAATCTTTTAAAAACTATTATTATTATTTTATTAACGTTTCAGGCGCGTGTTAAGCTCCGGATAATGGGAGGTTAATTCAACAAGTCTTCAAAAATATAATTTAGAAAATCATCAGCGTTTTAAATAAAATTAAAAAGATGTCTACGCAATTTTTGTGTAAATTTAATTTTTACGATCTAAATTTTTTAGAAAAAATTTGAACACCTTTTTAAGGCGTGTAAAATCCGAATAATTTATATATTCCCTATAAGACAATAAAAACACATTCAGATACATAAACCAAGGTTTTATTCGCTGCCTTTCAAAACAAGTGAATTAGGTTTCTAATTAACAGCACCAATTAAAAACTATAAGACTTAGCTCTAAATAACGGCTATAAACTACGGCTTGGGGGCAGGGCGCATCTTTTGGTGTCAAGCACTTAACTAAGCTATCAATCCATCTGCAGGCGGATCCTAGCCCGCGAAGAAGCACCTGTAGAGCATATAGAGAATGCCAAAGATCCAGATGCCCTTGTACACCTTGTCTACGACCCACATGCTGGAATAGATAGAGAGAGATTGAAATCAGCACTGGCGGTTCTTCGAAGGAGTTATGGTTAAATAAATACTTACACCTTCATGTGCCTTCTGGCAGCTGGAATGGACTCGTCCGATTCCTTCAGAATCAAGCGACGGGCGCAGAGGACACAGTTGGTGAAGTAGTCGATCAGGTCGAGTTCGATCTTCTCGATCACGTAGGTGCGCCGCTCCTTGTTGTTCATTAGCTTGCGCAGCTTCACCGCCTCCGTGTTGTCAAAGTTCCAAACGTTGTTTGCATAGTACTCGAACACCTCGAATCCCTTGAAGATCCGGTTCTGGACGCGGCACAACACAGGCGGATAGCGGAGCAGCCAGAGCAGGGCGTCCACAAAGAGGGCCGGCATCCACTGGAAGAGCACCATGCAGACGTAGTGCACCCAGTAGTTGGACTTCATGGAGCCACCCGGATACCATGCCACGCCGTTCAGCGGCACCTTGTTCTCAATCACCCAGCGACCTAGCTCAATGATCTCCGCCCAGGACACCTTGATGTCATTGGAGGAGGTCATGTGGGCCACCCGATTGGTGGTATCGGTGCCCGCAGTGATGTTCCGCCAGCTCGCCACCAGGATGCCGTTCACCGCCACATCGACGGGCAGGAAATCGCCGTAGCCAGAGGAATTGCAGTACATGGTGCGGATGACACCCTTTCCGGCGCCAATCAGCAGACCAGTGGGACCGTTGATGTTGTCCGTCCACCCAGGAATGGGTTCCTTCCAGATGGGGATCACGATCGAGGGCCGCAGAATCACGGCCGGCAGCTGGTCGAACTTCTCCACCACTAGGGCCTCGGCCAGTGACTTTGTGTAGGCGTATGTATTGGG
This sequence comes from Drosophila parvula, assembly GCA_018904695.1. Classification (NCBI taxonomy): domain Eukaryota; kingdom Metazoa; phylum Arthropoda; class Insecta; order Diptera; family Drosophilidae; genus Drosophila; species Drosophila parvula. The sequence goes on along the minus strand of JAEIIG010033393.1, from coordinate 24,313 downwards.
TATGTTGCCGAGCACCTTGCGCTCAATGGTGGCCACCTCATCGTCCGTCAGCCACTCGCAGGCCTGCATTACCTTGTGCGGATTTGCCGGGGGGTCGTAGGGCTTCTCGTACAGCGTCTTCACGTGCAAGTGGCAATAGGCCGTGGAGCAGTAAGCGAAGAAGTCCAAGTGCTTCAGAGTCAGGGCCAAATCCAACATATACTTGGTGCCGCGAGTGTTCATGAACACGGCGTTGCGGAGAGGTTCGTCGAAGCTGGTGGAGCATTTGGGAGTTCATTTATTGGAGTTATTTATTTATTCTTAATTCTAAAGCATGTATGTATATATTTAATAATAATTTCAATAATAATATTACATTTAATCCAAGCTAAATAAAAGATTAAAATCATTTTGAATGAATTAATTCTTGAATCTGATTCTTTAGAGATTTGAAACCGCTTTGTAAACTGCCTACAGATCTACAGATGCTTACGGTTATCTATTGGTTTCACTTTCTGGTATCCATATTTTATTTCATCTAACTTACATATATTTGCAATAAATAATTATATATTATTAGCTTATACAATAGGATTTAAATAAAATATCAACTCCTAACTTACCGCACTGTAGCTGCACAATGATACACGATGGAGACCTCCTCACGCAGAGTCTCCAGATCCGTCTCGGAGATGCCCAAGCCCGGAGAGAGAACGTCACCGGCTATGGCCACCACCTGCTGCAGGATGTGCTCCTCGCCGCGCAGCTGCTTCACCTGGTCGAATAGCTACACCCAAACACACACACACGTTCATTAATATTGTAAGCCGGGCAATAAGTTCTCATGATTCTCATAATTCCGAAATCCCCCTCTGCTTACCACATTCTGGAATATATCCTTGATGCGCTCCTGCGGATCCTTGCCCTTCTTGGGGCGAATAAGCAGATAAATGCGTTTAAGGCCGCCGCACGACCTGCACGAATTAATAATATTGCATAAGCGAAAAGTCAATTGGGATTAATGGGGCCACGTACGGACCAGCTGGCTAGCGCCTAGCTCAGCCCATTCCACTCACCGCAGCAGTTTCTCGACCAGGACCTTGCCCAGGAATCCGGTGCCGCCGGTAATGAACAGACTGCGTCCCTTGAAGCACTCCGCAATCCGATCCACCTCATTATCGTCCACCTCACCTATGGTGCCTAGGTCATCCTTTTCATAAACAAATTTTGGCTTGGCAGTCATCTTTGATGTCTTCTGGAAAGACAGATTTAGTAATTCAAATATAGCTTTAGATATTAAACACATTTATAGACAATTATAAATAATAATGTCAATATTCTTATCTAAAGCAATTTTAAAAGAATTCGCGGTACATTTAGAAAAGCAATCATATCTAGAGGTTCAAACACTGTATGCTAATCGATCTTAAAATCGATTTTTGCATACCAAGTAATCAAAAACTTTATTTCTTTGCCATCTCCAATCAGAACTGTATGTCGCTAACGGATTTTTCAAGGGAATGACTCGAATATTTTAAAAGTCTAAAGGTTTTTCGTGCATCCATAATTTTGCATATACCGTTTACCACCAGTGATTATGCATTAATTCTAAACCTAAAAAATGATTTCTAGTGTTGACATTGTTACGATTTTCGCATGTGCACTTATGGTGCAAGCACTGAACGGCCGTCGCCGTTGCTGCCAAGTGCACTTTTAATTTCATTTGATCTTGGTCGTAAAGTTGTCCGAGCCACATATGAGGCAACCAGGTAACCAGTACCAGCGCCAGCACCAGTCGACTTGCGGAGCGACAATTGCGGATCGGATTAGGCCACGTCTGGCCAACTAACTGGCTGACTGGGTTTCTGAGTGTCAACGCAGTGACCATCGCGCCGAGTGGGCAAGCGGTGCGACACCAATTTTGAGTTACGGCACCAATTAAAACATTGCAAAATCTGCGTCCGAGCCGCATATCTTGGATTTCTCGCCATGAGCTTGCCGCAAGCGCTGGAGCATGCCGAACGCAACCAACCAGGCTCGGTGTCCTTCGGTTTTAGTTTCAGCTCCAGGTCCACTTCCAGTTCCTACTCCATTGGTGTAAACCTGATCGAAAGCCGTTACCCCGCTGACACATTGACCCGCATCCGACGAATAAGCCTGGCTATTAGAAGGCGTGGACTTGGACCCGGGTTAAGTGTGCTGGACTGGCACCTATAATTTTGCTGGCCAGTAGATCATGGGCAGCCGACTTGAGATGAGGCGACAAATGAAACTAAAACCGGAGCCCGCCAATGAATGCCCATAAAAAGAACATAAAAGTGCGACTATAATTTTATTTATACACTGCGGGGAAACACAGCAACTTAAGCCTGGTCTTGTATAACAAGAAGATTTGAAGCACGCCCTGACAGGTAGACAGAATGGCAATAAAGACGTCTTTATTTCTGTAGTTTCTTTATTTTTATAGTTAAGTTGTATAGAATTAAATTGAATGAATGTTAAAATGAATAGTGTTTAATATTAAGATTGTATATTCTTGATCACCTTAAACAGCTAAGCAGTTAGAGATTTGCAGATAAAGGAATCATTAATAGATAATGCATCCTAGCTTTAACTTTATTTTAAAAGAAAGATTTTTATTTCCGACCATTTAGTACAATTTTAATATGATAGTCAATGTGATAAATGACTATTAAAGCCATTATCAAATCGATGAATGACTTTCAAAGCAATTTATCATAAGAACAAAGAAGTTCTATAGTTGAAAAATAGTAGAAATTTTCAACGTATTGTTTATAAAACCCGATATCAAATCGATTAACATCGTACAGTGTACACTGTTGCCAAAAGAAAAACTTTATCATTTCTTTGTAAACAAAATTTTGTATAATGATAATCACAATAATAACGTTTATTTTCATAATAATAATTGTTTATAATAATAAGAACGTTTAAATAAGAATGTTATTTTTTGCCGAAAGAGTACACTGTACGATGTTAATCGATTTAAAGTCTATTTTTGCATACAACAAATCGAATTATCGATTATTTTCCAACTCTATCGTGGAAATCTGCAACTTTTAAAACTCCTTTACGTTTTTCCCCATTTAAAACTTTTGTCATTTTCTCTGTGTAGATTTTATATGGCCAACTAACAGCGGCCGAATGTCTTGGGCCCAAATTAAAAGCGTTAATCGCTTTAGCATTGGCACAAGAATGGAAAGCCTGCGGCCAAGATCGAAGCTATTAAGCCTAGTTCATTGCTGAGAGACCATAAATTTAGTTTGATACCAAAGACTGCGGCAACGAACGTGTTTTTCGAAAGTGAAATTTCGGAATCTGGGACGGCACATGGGGCAGACATGTGTTAACCCGGCCGGGAGATTGCCTCACAGCCTAGCTAAGCCCGCTGACCCGCTTATCTTGGGCAGCACGGCAGCACACTCGCTCGTTGAGCGGCAATTATAGCCATTTTGAGATCAGCTTCGGCAACAAAACTCCCCTTTAGGCCCGACACAAGCGGTGATAAAATGATTCCCGGATAACTGCCAGTCATGGGAACCACATTTCATATAGCACTTGACGCCGAGATTGCATGCCTGGCGACAGCTGCATTCGCTGGAGAAGAATGGGGGACCAGGCGGAGCCTGGATTTCCCAGTTTCCCAATTTGGAAATAGCCGAAAAAAAAATGCCTTCTGCTCCAATGGAGTGGCTTTTCTTCTGCTGGAGCTTAACCAGTTTGGAGCAGGCACAGATGTCAACGATGCGATAATAAAATCAAGGAGTGCATTAGGCAGAAAAGATAGTCACGATGTCGTGGTGGTATTTTCGATTGCAAAATCCAACGACACAGATACAGATACATAAACAACCAAGGACTTTTCATTGAGTCTGCGACGCTTCATCGCTTTTAAGCTCATTAAAATAAATCCATAAACATAGACGAAGAGCCTTGGACTGGGTCTTAATCAAATGGATGGGTTTGCTTCATTGACAAACTGTTAACTAATTTTAGTGGCACACTAAACGCTCTTCGCTTCGAGCTTCTGTTTAAATTAATTGCTAAACATATTGGGTATTTTTCGCACCTTCACTTGGCAGCGGACCCTTTCGCAGGCAGTAGCGGAGATAGATGCACAGATATCTCGATAGTTTTCGAGCCACAGATACTTTTGGCTGACCCGCGCACACCGAATGCTAAACACAAACTGATCGGACCTGGCTGCGGAACTAACGAAAAGAGGCCCGCTAACTCAAAACAAACCTAATGGAAAATAAAATGGAAACGACTTCAGGTTAAAACTATGTATATATCGCATTGGCAGCGGCAGCGGCAGCGGCATCGGCTAGTTTGGATCCGAGAGATCTCTCAGAAACTAGCTGCTGTTGCTCAGCCAGTGCAGCTGGGCGAGAGCGAGATTCGAGCAATGACACACACGAACCCAGGCGAAAACCTGGCTTGCACCGGGCGGCGGGTATTCCCCGCTTAAGCCCCGCTTAACCCCTTCTAGGCAACGGTCGGTCAGGGGTTGAGCTACTACCGTGCAACGCCTTTTTTAAGTAAGCGATCGTCGCTTTGTGGCTTTACTCACCTGTTTAACCAGTGAGGCTCCCCGCTCATCTCATACTGGCGGCACTTAGAACATGATGCAACTGCAACGACAACGGCAACTGTCACTGCAACTGCGGCCAAAAATTCAATTCAATTTACTTGCGTTGCGCATACGCAGTGTGTTCATCCGCATTAGGGAAATGAGACAGACCCCTGCCCTGCCATTAATGCCAGCGAACCGGATCGGTGGGTGGTTTGGTGTAACGGCGAAAAGTGGAATAGTACGCCTGCTTTATGGCACACATAAATCCCCATTGCGCGCTGGTCATTAATTAGACGCCGACGGACCTTGTTAGTTACAGTTGTTGGTCAGTGGATGAGTTTGAATCCGAAGAGAAACATGGCCAGAAAGAGGAGCTAGCGACAATTTGACAATGGCATTGACATCGAAACACCGTCGGAGTAAAGTAGTCGCAACCGCAGTTACTTTATTGGCTGGCTTTATTTTTTATTTTTGTGTTGCCAGGGCTGCGTCTAATCGGACTAATCGAACGCTGGCCAAGACAAGAGTGGAGGTGGAATGGAGGAGGAGCAGCAGCAGCGGCCAACCTGACCTCTGCCCATCTCGCCTGACCCTCTAATTGAAGTTTGGCAAAAATTAATCTACATCTCCGAGTGATTCGCATTTTTAATATTATTATTTTTAGTGATCTTCGTTCGGTATGTTGGGCAGGCTGGTCTATGGAAAATAACCATATTTTCTCTCAAATTTCACGGAAGCTGACGGCTTATTAAAAATAAAACGCTCCACCCGAAGAATATAAATGGGCTTAAATTCAAAAGTTATCATGACAAAGGCGTGTAATTATTGCAAATCAAACGATTTATAGAGTCTAGGAACATTAAGGTTGGTTCAGCCTATGGAAAAAATTGTATCCCCTATTAAATATCACTTGTTTGTCTTCTTTTTTAAAATATTACCAAATAGCTCAGCTTGAAGAATAGAAATTTGTTTAAATTCAAAATGTAGCATACTTAAGTCGGATTATTATCACGAAACCATTGATGTATTCTTCAACGTTGATACACTATGGACACCAAGCATGTGCTTGTTAGGATTAAGTGTTAGTAGGCGGGATAGGAGAAAGTGAAGGTTAAAAATGCGAGGAACTACTGGCTGCCTGATTACTTGCATTCTTACAAAGTTGGTTAAGAATAAAGTTTTTAGTTTAATAATAATAATAATAATAATAATAATAATAATAATAATAATAGAACTCAAAAATGTTCATGCATTTCATACGATGTTCAACAGTGGTGCAACACTAAAGGTAAATAGGATCTAGTATTTCTAATCGGTACATGGGAATTAAGCTTGTAGAGTCTAGAAGGCTCTAGGAATGGGTAGGATTTTGAGGTCTACGGGAAAAATCGTATCCTCTAACCGATTTTGTGCAAATTATATTAAATCGGTTTCCGTGAAGATTTGAAATGGGTTTAAATTCAAAACGTATGATATCAAAGGCGTGTTATCATTACAAAACCGAAGATTTATAGCTTAAATGGCTGTAGGATGGTTGGGCCTTTGGATAAAAATCATATCCTATATCCAATTTTACTAAAGTTATAAATAACTACTTATTTGAAAATGTAGACAAATCACTCCACATGAAGAATAGAAATGGTCTTAAATTCCAAGGTTTGCATAATAAAGACGGGTTAGAAGGAACAATAGAACTAGCTTAGCCCAGATCATAACGCTTTATGGTATAGTCAATGGCTGATGGTTTTGGCTAACTCTTTTAAAATGCGAAAACCATTTGTAACTGGGCGACTGGCACACGTCTCGAGTGAGTCTTCTTGGCCTGGTCAACAAACCCAAACCGCTTTGAACTTGAGCTGGCCTCATCACCTCTCAATCTTTCTCAGCTGTTTCTCAGTCTTTCGCAGCTATTTATGCAAATGAAGCCAAACCAATGGGCGATATTATCAAACGTGTTTTTATATTGATTTTGGGCGATCGTTAAGAGCGCATCCGACACAATAAACTTGGCGACAACGAGCCCAGCGGAGTGACTGGGCAAACTGACACATTTCTGCCCAGTCATGCGTGGTGGCCCATTGATGGAACGCCACTTAGACCGTCCGAGACCAGACTCGGACTGTTGCTCCAAAACTTTGGCCTTTTGCCGGGCCCGTAATTACAGACTTCCGCCTTTGAACAGTTTCGCAGCCCCACCCAAAAGGCGAGGCTCTAAAGAAGCTGGAGGAGATGGGGCTTAGACTCGGGCATGGGTGATGATGAGACGCCAGAGGCGCCACAATGTATCCCGTTACAGGTTACAGGGCCATAAACGGCGTCCGCGACAGCAAGGGCAAATTATAACGCATACGGACACGTAGCTGATCCACTTGCCGCCGGCTAATTGGACGTGCCCGGCCAGGCTGGCCCCTGCTCCTTGATTCCAGCTACTCCTGTTGCGGCTTAAAAGTGGGCGTAACATAACAATTGTGGGCGATTTGCATACAATTTGGTGCTCGAGTGGCCAGCAAACTGGCGACGAAATGTTGCCGCGTCACTAGTGTTGCTTTGTTGGCCGACAACTAATAAGCCAACATGAATGCCGCCCGGCTGCCTTGCAGCCTTTTGTCCCGCTGACAGCGGCTGTGACAAGCCTATCAGCGGCCAGTCAGGCTGGCAGACTGACCAGTGTCAAGGTTTTTTGTGTGTGTGCTTTTCCGGCTAATCTAAGGCCCTATGACTAGCAGTTTAAATACGGAAAAACTGCAGTGGTAACACAAAGCCAAAGGAAAGCCAGCCAGGGGAGACAATGCCGCGCGCAGCAACATGTTGCTGCAGCACTTGTTGCGCGCGCCCACACAGCAGACGCAGGGAAAGGAGAAGCAGCAGCAGCAGCAGCGGCAGAGGTTTGGCGTCACTTGCCATTGTTGCCACAAAAGGACAGCGTATAAAACAGGATGTTTCGGCAAACATTCGCCCAGAACCATTTCACATTCGCCCGGGCAACAAGTGTGTGTGTAAGAGTGCGAGCGGGCGCCCCAAAAACAGTTCATCCCGATTTCGACTCGATCCCAGATCACAAGGTTTCTGAAGGTGAGTTTTCCTTTAATATTTATCTTAAATATTTCAAAGAATACCTCGAAGCTACCTAGAAGCTAAAATAAGTTTGATTTGTATTTATAAAATGTGTGAAATAACAAGTTACTGTCAAATTTTTTACAACTTAAATCAGCATTTGTTATAAGGAATTTGCTTATTAAACAATTAGTAAACCATAAGCTGTAAAATCTCGTCTACCTTTGGATTTTTAAATTGAAAGATTGGTCCTCACATAGAGAAGTTTAAGGATTCTGTTATTCCTTTCCAACTGTCGTTGGAAAATGTAATATATAAAGCTTATAGCATTTTGTGCCTACTTTAATAGGACAGGGTTCAAACCTCTTTAAATTTTAATAAAAGAAATAGCCCCCCAATTTAGGGAGCTATAGAAATAAGTTTTAGGCTTTTTGAAACGCTTAAACAAGTGTCTAAAAGTAGACAATAATTTTTTTTTGTACCAAATTAAGTGTGTCTATTTTGTGTCATTTTTACGATGCTTAATGTTACAAATGATGTTTAAAGCAGAGTTTTAAAAACAATAGTGATTAGTGAATTATTGATTAGATTGGTGAATAGTGATTTAGTACAATATATTTTGTATAATTCAATTAATAAGTTTATTATATTCCAAGGGAACAATTAGATATTACAAAGTGTCCTCAGAATAAAACTTTCTTACTTTTAAATTTAATTTGGTGCCTAAAAGTGTGCTACAAGGTGTCAGCGAAACTAATTACTTTTCATTTCGAACCTAACCCATTTTATTGCATATTTTTCAGCACCATTTTAAATGATTTGAAATCTATAGTGATTTTTATGTAACACATTTTAGGGGAAAATAAGACTTCTCATAATTATTGAATTGGAAAAAATGTTTTGGCTTCACAGCAGCATCGATTTTTTTTCAATTTCTTCAATTCTAGTATTTTGTTTTATTTGCATTTATATCTTAAAAGAAAATATGGAACTTCCATTATTCTAGGATGCCTTAAATAGGTTTCTAAACAAATGTACTGAATGTTTGAAGTTACCAAATACAGTTTTTTTTTACGATATATGTAACATTTTCTAATATCACTTTTGACACCTTTTTAAGGATTTTATAATCCTACTTATTTTGTTCTTATTTTTTTACTATGTAAACTTTTGTAGCTTAGTTTTTGATACATTTTTAAAGGTTTCAAAATCCCTACTTTTTCTGTGCCACGCCGGAAATAGAGAGTTCAAAAAACTATATTTTTAACTACATTTCTGTAAGATATATTCATAAATACCAAGTTAATGTCACATTTTCAATTAATCTATGTTTATTAGAGATATAAACATTAAATGTTTTATTGCAATTATAATTAAAAAGTTGAATTACAAGCTTACTGGATTTAGAATAAACTCCGAACTTAAATATGATTCAGTAATCCCGCAATTCTGGTAATTTTTAATTGGCTAAAATCACACACTGCCAAGGCTAAAAACTAAATAATTCGGCTTTGTCAACTTTTCAACACGCGCTGCCCCCACAAAAAAATTCACTAAAACCCAGACGAGAACCCAGCGAGGAAATAGTTTTCCTGGAAAACATACGGAAGTGCCATTTCGGTTAATAAAGGCAAATTGAAATATTTATGACGGCACTTCTGGGTTCGAGCAGAGCGGCGCTAGATTTTCATTTGCATTCAGTGGGAAAAAGAGACGCTGCTTGGACACTCACAGGTGGTGACGGCAGGTGCTCAGGAGGTAACCTCAGGGCACGACACGAGGTGTGCAGCATTTTTGATTTATCGCTGACAATGGCTCCATTTCCCGGACAAGTGAAATGCCGCGCGCAATCATTTGTCTCTGGAGCTGTGTCTCAATGTCTCACCTCTGACAAATGATATTTAAATGCCCAGCGAGGATAAGCCAGGAGCTCCCGCCTGGCGATGTTGCCATGGGGTAGCAGCTACTTCAAACGTATCAAACATATCGCATATGCAAATCTGTTTACTCTCTGCCCCGAAATTCAGGTTCCTCATCATCTCCCGGCTAAGCGAATTAACGAGTGTGTTATTGATACAGCCGCCCCCCTGATGGCACCTCCTGTTCGAGCCCGAAATAAACACGGCTCACACGGGCCCGTCTTAAATTCATATTTGTGAATTTTAAATGCACATTTCGGCATCGCAAATCAATCAGGCATTTGGCAATTGCTGTTGTCTACCCACTTCAGATCCGCTGACTCCTGGCCCGACTCCGGCTGGAGAGGCTGTCGGCTGTCGGCTGTCATAATTCGCCAGAAGTATGGGGCCATTGCAACATTTCCAGTTGGAGCCCATAAATTAAGAGAGACGCCTGACTAGTTGCCTTTTTATGGGACCCTTGACTCCCCTCCCCCCTTCGCACCTGTGTGCGTCTGCATTCCGAATGTTGCAACTTCCCCCAGGTTAGAAGCAACCAGTAAAAAAGCTAACAAACTGCACCCTGCAAAGTGCAGGCCTCAAAGAGCCATTAAACTCTCCGATTTTGTATTCAAATTCGCACTTCTTGAATGGAGCCCTGATTGCCCGCGACATCAAATTAAGCGAGTACCATCGCCGAATGTATGTTAATGCTCGGCGGTTGCGAAGTCCAAGTCGAGAGACTCATCATCAGCCCGCCGCCGTCGTCGTCTTGGAGGTCAAGTTTTTGTCACGAGTTGTTGTCTGGGCAAGTTTTTAATTTTTTCTTCATTCCCCACTCCGTTGGTCACTCACAAAGTTCAGCTTCGGCGGCGAAGAAGTGTTAATTTGCCACTGTTTGCCACTTCTGGAGAAATCCCTGATTGACGTTGGCATCTCTCGCTCCTGCAACCTGTTGCAGCTCATGGCACTCAGCCATAAGCAGGCTTCTCAGCTCCCAGAATCAAGAACCCAGAACTGAGAGGATAGCAACGGCATCGTCACCGTATCCAAAAGCCATAATCATTTGCATCTCTAATGGTGCTGCTGTGTCGTCGACGGAGTCCGGACATCATACATCAACCGCCCCCATCCCACGGACACTGTGTCCCATCGCCCACTCCCCCCAGGCCCAGCGCCTTGAACAAGTGTTAATGCCTGTAAACCTGGCTGCTGTTTGGGTTATGTGGCAACGTGGGTGGGTAGGGGGTTGTGCACTCAGAAAATCATATCTGCTAGAACCATAAAATCTATAGATGCATTCTAATGGGTTCCAAATTGTTTTAGGACATTGAACTCTTCCTAAGGGGTTGATCTTTCAGACCTTCGAGCTCTTCCGAGGAGGTCGGTTGAGCATTTCAATTAAATTTATTTACTCTGTTACTTAAACTAAACTAAAGTTAAAATAAATGGCATTCTCTTAGTAAATTTCCTCCTCAATTTGTACTTCATAAATAATACTCTTTATAGAATGCAATTAAACTCAATTAATGTTTGAACTTATTGTGTTTTCTTTTTAACTTTAGGTTTTTTAAGAATATATTTGTACACTCTAGATTTGAACATAAATTTGCTTTAATTTTAGAACCAGCAACTTATTATTTCAAATCCCTTACGAATTTTCTTATAGTAAACTGGTTAATTTCTTTAAAAAAAACATGATTCATTAAGAACCGATAAAAGTTATCTAATTATAGTTTTTAATAGATTTTTTTGCTTATGTTATATTTATACTAAACTAAGGGAAGACCGTTCTATAGTTTTGCTTGCTTTTAGAAATAATTTTAACCGGTTTAAAATCTCTAACAACTTCCATTACAATAACACTTTATTATTTCTTAAAAAATACTTAATTCAATAAAAAATTAAGTTATTATAATTTGTATATTGTTTTTACTTCTTAAACTTCTTAGTTAAGCCACAAGTGTAGTTATCATTTTTCTCCGGGTGTAGCTCGTGGTTCCTGTTGCTATTGCCGTGGCCCTAATGCGGTTGGTTAACTTTTTACGCGCCGCTCGGTCGGTTTTGTCCATAAATATCATGATGGTTAATTAGCAGGACACTTTGTCTTCACCCGCGGAAAGAGAAGAGACGGGGGAAGTAAGAAAGGCCAAGTCTACGGTTACCCTAAGTAAAATGAACGCGTTAATGTGATTAAAACTCGCAATAGATATTCCTAGGCTGCGGCATCTCATAATTATCCCACGTTTCCTTGCAGATGGGCATTGCCTTGATGTTCCTGCTGGCCCTGTACCAGATGCAGTCGGCCATCCACAGCGAGATCATTGAGACGCCATCGTTCGGCGGCAACTCGCTGCTGGAAACGGATGGAAACTCCGAACTCAATACACCGCAGGCACCGCAGGACAATGACCTCATGAATGCGGTCCTGAGCAGCGATCAACCGGAGAAGGCGGAGCTGGAGTTCCGGCATCCCATCTCAGTGATCGGCATCGATTACACCAAGAATGCGGTGCTCCTGCGCTTCCGCAAGCCGCGCTACAAGTTCGATCCGGAGCTGGAGGCCAAGCGACGGTCCTTGGCCGATAATTTCATGCACTTTGGGAAGCGGCAGGCGGAGCAGCTGCCCCCCGAGGGCACTTACGGTGGCACCTCCGATGAGCACGAAGGCATGGAGAAGCGATCGGGTATGGATCGATATGGCAGAGATCCCAAGCAGGACTTTATGCGGTTTGGCAGAGATCCCAAGCAGGACTTTATGCGCTTTGGCAGGGACCCCAAGCAGGACTTTATGCGCTTTGGCAGGGACCCCAAGCAGGACTTTATGCGCTTCGGACGCAATCCCTCGGACTTCATGAGATTTGGCCGAGATCCCAAGCAGGATTTCATGAGGTTCGGTCGCTCTCCGGCCGAGGATTTCATGAGATTCGGGCGACCCGACAACTTCATTCGCTTCGGACGCAATCCGCACGAGGAGCTGCGCAGTGTGAAGCAGGACTTTATGCGATTCGGACGCCCCGATAACTTTATGCGATTCGGACGCTCTGCTCCGCCGCAGCTGGACTCCAACTTTATTCGGTTTGGCAAGAGCATGGCCAAAGCAGCTCCCGACTCCAAGCTGACCAAGGACCAGGGGCAGGCAGGCGACAGCAGTTCCGTGGACAAAGCGGTGACAGAGCTCTTCAAGAAGCAGGATCAGCAGGTGAAGAGCGGCGAACAGACCTCGACCTCGACGGATGAGGGAAGCGCAGAGCAGGACCAGTTCTTTGGGCAGTAAAACAATTTGGTCCTTCGAGCCGGCGTATCCTTGTAAATAGAAGATATTGACACGAATCGTAACTGATATACGTATACTCCTTCCTCCCCACACGAACTCCTGATAGATTATGAATTTTTAATGGGGCTGGATTAAAAATTCACCACGCTTTGATCTGATCACACCAAAAAAAATTAACTTTATCTATAAATATATGTAACCTTAGTGTAAAACGAAATGCATTGAAAAAACAATGCGAAAATAACGTCTTTTGTGCCAAGTTTCCAAATAAAAATTGCTCTATGGTAAGTTGCGTTATCTTTATTTGATTTAAAATGGAATGATAATTAATAATTACACTATGGTAAGTTGATGGCATGTTGTCAGGAATTTCATTTTATTTGGTAAGTAATTTAATGTTAATAATTATATTACATTCGAAATTATTGCAAAGACAAAGCGAGCTGACAAATCGCTCCATTTAAATTGGGATGATTTTATAAAGTCTTATTTAATTAGCTATAATTCCAACCAACTTCAAAAGTGAAAGGGAAAATAGATTTTTTTTTGTTAAATCCAGAATGTCAAGTCCAAAAAAAGTGGTTCCTATTGCCCCGCCGGGTGAGCAGAGGGTTAATAGACCCGTTTAACCCTTTGAGACGAACCTTATTATATATAAATTAACTATAATAACATGTTTACCTTGAAATTTTACAAAGGATGATAAAGCTTAGGTAACCGTCAGCACCAACCTTATAATTATTTATATATATTTAATTTTACAGAAATTCAAGGCTGTAGGTGCTAGATGTCTTTGGAGATTGTTTATTGAAGGTTTTATAGGTTCTGAGATTTAGGAAATGTATCAAAAACGAAAAAAGTAAAGCTTTATTTATGTATAATATAAGTACTTTAATAAATCTTACATATGAAAGAGAGCTTAAGCGTGAAAATAGATTTTAAATGTATTTTGGTATGGAATTTCTTTTTAGGTAATATTTAAAACAAACGATTCAATCAGCAGTAACAAGCCTTAGAAACTAATTTTAAAAAATCTCTGAGAAAAGCAGTCTTTTGATAAAGCAGTGCAACAAATTGTAAGACAAGCTGTGCAACAGCACAGACATGAACCAGTATTTCTGTTCTATCCCATGTTTTCACCCTTTTTATAACAGCTGTTTATTTTAGTAAAAGTGAAAGACATCGTTTTTTCGGCCACAACATCCGAGTTTTCAACCTTTTCTTACAGGTAAACATAGATGTAACGACCAAGAACATCGAAAACTTTATTAGCTTTTCTTAAAACCGATTACAGGTAATCGAAAAGAATAAGTGTTGGAGTCGATTGCTTTGCCAGCTGAGAGCGATAAGCGGCTACTTGCGGATCAGCTTTTTATATTGCAGTTTTACCTAATTTTGCGGATCGAAAATTGTTATCTCGAGTTGAAAGTTATTGATTCAGCCGCCGGTAAACATAGCAAACGAACTTTGGACGGTGCTACGTATCAGCTTGACGTCAGCTGGGCCGGTCAAAGTCCAACTTGTTGCACCGATCTTGTGTTGTTGTTTTTTATTTTTGTTGTGTGTTTGGCGAGGCAGAGTAAACACAACAACACGTACATATATAAAATTTGTATATATAAACACGATTTGTGCACTTTCTGCTGCTCTAAAAACGGTTATTTTTGGATAAACAAGGAAAATGTCGGCACTGTTGAAACTGAACAGAGGTGAGTTCCTTAAAGGCGCCGAGTTCAAACGCATTAAATTCCCTTTTTTCGGGGATTACATAACCGCTCTGATGGATGCCGGAGACTCTGCAACAAAAGCATCTGGCGACGGAGATAGCGCCTGACCTGTGCTGATTACTTAATATGATCTTTTTCTGATCTCAGTCCAGCGGCTCTTCACGCCCGCCTTGGTGCGCAGCGTTTCGGAGGCCGCCAAATATCCCAGGATTACCACACACTACACGCTGAATCCCCGCGAGAAAGATGAGCGATGGACAGAGGTGGACATGGAGCGGTGCATAGAAGAGGTGGATTTGGTAATTGTGGGTGGCGGACCCGCCGGCATGTCGGCAGCCATTCGGGCCAAGCAGCTGGCAGCGGAAAAGGACCAGGTGAAGGTTTTGCCACATATCCACGAAAGCACGCTAAAACAGGATTTCTTTTCAGGAAATCCGCGTCTGCGTTGTAGAAAAATCCGCCGAGGTGGGCGGACATATTCTCTCCGGCGCCGTGATCGATCCCATTTCCCTCAACGAACTCATCCCCGACTGGCAGGAGCAGGGTGCTCCCCTAAACACGCCCGTTACCAAGGACACCTTCTCCTTCCTCACCGGCAGCGGACGCATCTCCATACCCATCTTCAAGGGCTGGCCCATGGACAACCATGGCAACTATGTGGTCCGCTTGGGTCACCTGGTCAAGTGGCTCGGCGATCAGGCCGAGGCCCTTGGCGTTGAGATCTATCCGGGATGCGCTGCCTCCGAGGTGCTGTTCCACGAAGATGGCAGCGTCAAAGGTATTGCCACCAATGATGTGGGCATTGCCAAGAGCGGAGCGCCCAAGGACACCTTTGCACGCGGCATGGAGTTGCACGCCAAGACCACAATCTTCGCCGAGGGCTGCCGTGGTCACCTGACCAAGCAGATCATGCAAAAGTTTGGCCTGAACGAAGGTAGCGAGCCACAGGCCTATGGCATCGGTCTGAAGGAGGTCTGGGAGATAGACGCCGAGAAGCATCAGTGAGTAGTTATGCGAGTTGATTAAGGAAACAATTATCAGTGTCCCTCCATATTTGCAGACCCGGCTTGGTGGAGCACACCATTGGCTGGCCCCTGGATCGCTTCACCTATGGCGGTTCCTTCCTGTACCATTTGAACGAACCCACACCCACCATCGCTGTGGGCTTTGTCGTGGGCCTGAACTACAAGAATCCCTGGCTCAGTCCCTTCCAGGAATTCCAGCGCTTCAAGACACACCCGAAGGTGCGTCATGTCTTTGAGGACGCCACCCGCATTGCCTATGGCGCTCGTGCTATTAACGAGGGCGGCTACCAGAGTCTGCCGCAGAAGCTATCCTTCCCCGGCGGTTGTCTGGTGGGCTGCAGCGCTGGCTTTCTGAACGTGCCCCGGATCAAGGGCTCCCACTATGCCATGAAGAGCGGCATGCTGGCCGCGGAGAGTGCCTTTGAGGCCATCAATGCGGACGCACAGTCGACGGCGGGCGTGGAACCCACCAGCTATGCCGAGAAGTGAGTTTGAAATGCTGTGAACATGAAGAGAAATTTAATGATCTTGTTTTATGCAGGATCAAGGACTCCTTTGTGTGGAAGGACCTGTATAGCGTGCGCAATGTCCATCCCTCTTTCCACAATCCCTTGGGCTTGTATGGCGGCCTGGTCCTCAGCGGTTTCTCCATCTTCATGGGCGGCCGGGAGCCCTGGACCTTGAAGCACGGCCCCCAGGATCACGAGTCCCTGCAGCCGGCTAGTTCCAGCAAACCCATTGTTTACCCCAAGCCCGATGGCAAGATCTCCTTCGATCTGCTGTCGTCGGTGGCACTGACGGGCACCAATCACGAGGGCGACCAGCCCGCTCATCTGACGCTGAAGGATGATCGCATACCCGTGGACCACAATCTGGCGCTGTACGAGGGGCCCGAGCAGCGCTTCTGCCCCGCCGGCGTCTACGAGTATGTGCCGAACGAGGAGGGCGGCAATTTGAAGCTGCAGATCAATGCCCAGAACTGCATCCATTGCAAGACCTGTGATATCAAGGACCCGAAGCAAAACATCAACTGGGTGGTGCCCGAGGGAGGCGGCGGTCCCGCCTACAATGGCATGTAGTGGAATATCCATATACATATATTGTGTACCGCAATTGCATTTCATTAGTTTGTAAAATTGAGATTGTGCATCCGGAATTTAAGCTCAAAGTTGCAATTAAAAATTTTAGAAAGAAAAAAGCGAGTTGTTTCAGTTTGCCAAAAAGGTTTTATTTAAAATGTTCTACTATCGTTTGTTCGGTTTTTTTTTTTTTTGTTCTTTCTCTGTTTAAAACACCAACTTAGCAGGTAAATATTGAATCCACAATTTGTCCAAAACCTTTCATATTCAGTGCACGGATAAAACATGTTTCTCTTTATATATATATATATATATGTATATATAGTATTTGACATGCACATACGATATATGCCTGTATATAATGTACTAACTTGTTTTTCACCAAAATGGTTGCATGGTCTTAGCCTAAAGTTACGCTTTAGTTTGTGTATATATTTATTTGAACAGACACATCGATGGATACACTTACCGGGGGCAGCCCTCTGTGCAGATCACGCCCCATCCTATCTAGAGTTTAGCTAATATCGTAAGTGAGTTCATGCGCAAGTCTTTGAATAACTATCCATATGATGCTCGTGGAGGGAGTGTGCGCCGTGTGCCACATAAATCCATTACAACAGTGCTTTAGGTTTAACGATTTATCTAGGTTATAAGTATTATTGGGCTAAAGGTACAGCGACCCTGCAGTTCCACATGTCATCAACGTGTCATCAAGGTGTCATTTAAGTTTCATCAATTGTCGTCAACGGACCAACTTTGACAATCGACAATCGTGTCAAAAAGGAGCATCGTGCTCTGTAATTTTCGCTCTCAAATGTATTGTTCATGAATCAGCAACGAATTGTCGATGCATTTTTGGTCTAGATCAGTGATACCCTAAAGATAGACTCGCGAGTCTACAAGTTTAGCTGCCCGGGCTCTGCTCACACCGACAGTGTAAGCGTTCCTATGCCGTCGACAATGACAGCATGGTTTTACTCACACAAATGCTAGTGTAACGTGTGGGCCAAATTGTTGATAAAAGAAAACGTAGTTTCTGTTGATAAACCACCAATGAAATGTCGATTAATTTTTGGTCTAAATTGTTGATGACAAACACACAGTTTTTGTTGATGAATCATCGATGAAAAGATGATGCATTTGTCATTGATGACAGCGTAGGACATTAATTTAAGTGTCATGCATGATCCATCAACAACACCTTAGTTTTGTTGATGACCTATTGATGAATTGTTGATGACAATTGTTGCAGGGGAATACGAATTTACACGTCCGTCCGCACTGAAGCCGCGACTTTTTCACACTATGTTAGTTCGGTGCCGTGAGTGGTCCCTGTGACCGTAGGACGTCTTGGAGACAGTCAACTGTACAGTGCATCAATCAAATATACTCTATAATATATAATTATTATCCTATCTGTTTACTAGACTATATTAAGGGGGTAGCAACGTAGGTTTATCCCAATTGAAATTTGGTAACAGCTCCTGTCAACGCCTTTGCTTTTGTACATTACGTGCTGCTGCTGTCTGGGAGCTTGGTTTATCAGTTAATCCGATTTATCTACGCTTAATCAAATAGCACAATTAACACCTGTATTGAAATTTTTCACCATCAAGTTGTTCGTTATCATTATCATTTGCAATCTATATAGTTTTGTTTTTCTTTTCTTTTGTTTTTTTTTTTTATATGCAACATTCAGTTATATCTTCATGTATCTGTCAAAAAGAGGCACTGTTTTTAAGGCAACACTACACAGTGAAGTTATATACCAGGATCCTATGTACATTCAACTCAGAGAGGCTCAAATCAAAATGAGAAGAAACTGGGGAAGATTCGAAAGGATCTCTTTTCGCAAATCATATGAAAATCATGTAGGGGTGTTCGGGGTGTTGGGAGTTTAGGGTTCAAGTTCGGGTCACAACATCCAAGTGTGCAACAAATATATACCCATACAAATATACACATTTAACACGTATTTACATCATTTATAAACAACTGGGAGAGGAGCAACACTGTTCCCTGGGGTGCTTGGCTCTGCTTATTAGTCTACTATTTATTATATTATATTATATATAGTTCATATCCCATATATGGCTAGAAAATATCATTCACGTGCTGCTCTCTATGTGGTAGACATATATAATTTCGCTTTCGCCTTGTTCCGCTTCGATCTGCTGTTATATATAGTATATATATATATATGTAGTAGGTGTGTGTTTCTTGTAAAGCTTGTTCAATGGGGAAACCTGTAGAGTGTAAGTTCGCTTATTGTTTATGCTCGTTCTCGGTGCTGGTGCCTAAATATGCACAGCTGAGTTGCACTCGTATCAAATACAAATATACATAAATATTTTACTCTTTTCTTTTTTTCGCGCTGTACAAAGTGCAACAGGTCATTATAAAGACCAAAGCAAATATTTGCCCCGGCGCATTCACCTCTCCTAGTCAAATATTGTGTACATATTGTGGAAATTGACATTGACACAGACACGCCCCCTTTCCGAACGCCTGTTTAAATAAGAAACAAAAAATGTACAGAACGCAAATAAAGCAATGTATATATGGAACCAAGTTAATATATTAATAAAATGTAAATTAAAACGAAACTGAAAATGTTCTTGAATAATTTTATTTAAATTATATTTTTGTTGAGTTGTTGTTGTTGTTGTTGTTGCGATTGTTGTTGTTTTACAAACTGCATTTCGTAAGATAATTGTAAAAAATACAAAAGAACTTAGGCACAATAGAATTTGAAGCATTTTTCAAATTGAATAGAAATCCACTTTAAACGTAAATTACAAATTATGACTTCGTTTCGCTTAAGAGATGAAAGAGAAGAAGAGGTCTTGTCTAATATTAAATAATAATTGCTTAAATCAAGACTAAATCATAATCATAAATCATGTGTTTATAATATACTCGTATGTATATGTGTTTGCAAGAAGGGACACTAGTCGGGGGACTGGGGCCTGGGATTACTGCCCGCCCACAAGGAATAATCTACGATAAAAAATTGCACGAAATTACAGAACAAAATTAATTATGATGATCGAACACTGAGTACATTTTGCGTGTGTGTTTGCTTCGAATTTCCCAATAGCTTAGTATGACTTGCTTGCTTTACGTATCTCCGTAATCTCTTACCAACTAAGTTTAAAACTTACGACACTAAAATCAAATATTTACAGCATAAAGAGCTCTTTCACGTTCCTAGTTTCTCATTAATTGTTTTCGTTTTTTGTTTTTTGTCTGCAGCTTTTCTTGTTTTGTTGTTTGCCCTAAGATTAGATTTAACATTAAACTTTAACCGTAGTTGCGTAAGTGTACTTTGTAATTGTAACTAAACTAAATCAGCTCAACACTCGAAACAACTTAATGCCAGCTCAGTGTCCTCTCTGCCTTTGCCCTTGCATTTTATAAGTTAAAAATTATAACTATTACCGTAGGTGTGTGTGTGTGTGTGTATGTATAATCGTAATTCATTTAAGTTACCATAACTATAGATATGACACTGTCACTGTTCGCTTAAACCGAAAACAAAACAAAGCTCCTCCTCCTGCTCCTCCTTCGCCCAGCTAACTCCCCTCAAAACTATTGCACTGGTCTGGGTCTGGTTCTGGGTCTGGATCTGGATCTGGGTCCGGATTGGGGGTTTGGCTACGGCTAGAGGACTACGGGTGTTGCTGCGTCCCGTAGGCCACGGCCAGCTGCTGGCCGTAGCAGTCGTAGCCCGTGGCTTGCAGGAGGCCGTAGGCGCTGCTGCCACGCGTATGCAGCAGCTCCTTGCGCGGCGGTGGCGGCATCATGACCAGATCGTCGCAGTCCGCTGGCTTCTTGTTGCAGCCGCTGGTGTTGTTGTTGTTGTGATGTGGCTTGTAGTGGCTGCTGCTGGCGACACCACGTGCCGGCTATGTGCCCCATCCGCCCGATATTCTCGGCCGTTTCTGGTTGGGTGCATCGTAGTCGCCCATTTGCTGATGTTGCTGCTGCTGCTGTTGCTGCTGCTGCTGCTGTTGTTGTTGCTGCTGGTGTTGCTGTTGCTGCTGCACGGCTACGGCGGCGAGACGCACATCCTGGTCACTGCTCGGCGCACCTGCATTAAGGATAATGAAGTCTGTTAAGCTATTAGTTTGATTTGCTCAAAGGTCGCGTGTGTATGACAAAGGCAGGCAGCAGGCGGCAGGTTTTGTTATAAATTTTCTTATTTTTTTTTTTTGGTCATTCAGGCGGGGCCAGGACACAAGGACATTCGCTGCCCTGGCCCCAGTGTGTGAGTGTGAGTTGTGAGTGTGTGTTTATGTGACTGGTTTGTGAGTTTGGTTAGCAAAGGAAATCGCTTGGTTTTGTGGTTGGGTTAGTGGAGAAAAATCAAAACAAAGGCCAGGCCAAAATCACAGAACTCGAAAATAGTAAACCCCAGTGAAAAGTAAACAGAAGAGAGAGAAACGAAATCGAGAAACACCATTCATTCCCCCCGCTGACTTTCGCCTGAGAAAACTGAGAAATCTTGAACTAAAATTTTGCTAGATTTTTTGTCTGTTGCTTTCTTTATGTATGTACATAGTTGTATGTGTATTTATAGGTGTTGGTATGCATGTGAGATGTGTATGTGTAGGTGTGCTGTATTTCGTTTTGTTTTTTTTTTTTTTTGGTTGTTTTGGCCAATTTACCGGCAAAATTCCATCTAGGATTATGTCCCATTAGCGCGCGGTACGGATATCCTTCATACTTATCATGCCCTATTTTTTATTTGTTGTTGGTTGTTGTTGTTGTTGTTGTCATTTGTTGTCGTTGTGGGGTTAATGCAAAAAGAAGACACAATCGTATTATATATAGTAGTAAGTAGTAACAAATATTAGATTGGTAAGTAGAGAAAACTCAACAAATCTTGCCACGCGGCGTATGCGTAATATCTCCAATTAAGTATACGCCCCGCTAGCCACTGGAAATTATATAAAGTAATTAAGAGCGGAATAAGACTAGGTTTTAGCATCAAAAAACATGCCGCAACTGTTGATGTTTTAAATAAATTTTCTTGTAACAAATTAGTAGATAAAACGGCAGCAATTTTCAAGCGGAAATCCTTTTCGAAAAAAAAAAAACAAAAAAACGGAGCAAGGTAGAAACGAAAAGAAGTGGCAGAAAATCAAGAAGAAAATTGTATGCCTACCTGGTGTGGGTGTGATATGGCCCGTGGACGAGGGCCTCGAGTTGGGCATGACCAGGTGCTGCTGCTGCGCATGGCTCAGCACACTCAGATTGGTGGCCTGCTCCACGTTGCCATTGCTGCCACCAGACGATCCTCCTCCGCCGCCGCCGCCTGGTCCAGAGGGACCCCCTGCCAGCACACTGACATTGTTCAAGTGCGTAATGACATTGGCGGCCACTGAATTGACACCTCCGCCGCCGCCGCCACTGGCTGAGGCATTGCTGCTGGTGCTGCTGCTGGAGCCGCCGCTGCCCGTGGATCCATTACTGTTCTGCTGATGGCCGCTGGAGGAGAGATCGCGCGGCGGCGACTGTGGCTCCGCCTTCACCTTAATGGAGACGGGTGAGGTGGCGGGCGGCGGCGTGCTATTCGAGACAGCCAGGTGCGAGAGACTGTCAAGATAAAGGCATGATTATGACGGCTCCTTTATGACTTTCCCCTTAATCCATTCTCACCTAGATTGCGGCACCAGGCTCTGATGCCAATTGTTGAGGCTCATGATGTCCGCACTGCCCATGACGCCCGAGGAGGAGAAGTCCTGCGCCCCAAAGGAGTAGCTCGTGAGGGCGGGAATCGGCGTCTGTAGCGTGACAACGGGCGTGTTCAGCGAAGCCTGGCTCTGCCGTTGCTGCATTGAAATCACGCTTTAAGTCAACCCAAATCCAGGAATGGAAAGAACTACTTACATCTGCATAGGCGACGTCGTCGGGCGCGGACATGTTGGTCTGCAGGGGAGCAATGGTCGGCGGTATAACCACCCGCAGGTTGGAAGCTCGTCCATTCTGGCTGCCCGGCGACTGTTGCTTGATGGACAAATGGTGGGCTGCAAGTAGAACTTGGTTAGTTCCCCGCAAAGACTTTAGGCAAGTGATGGAGTTAGTTGGGTAGAGAGGAGGTCAAGTGAGGGTAGGAATAATGGGAGTTTATGTTTATGTTTATGCCCACCTATGCCAGGACTGGGACCCGGACTCGGTGATCCCACAAGCGGCGAGTGTGAATGCGGATAGCCGTTCGACATCTCCAGCATGGAACCCGATGGATAGACTGATGGTCCAAAGAGAAGATAAGAATATTGAGTGGGGGACATATGACCAAATCTGGATATATATACTACACAGAACTAAGGCAGAACGCAGCTCGGTTAGATGGCGGTGAGTTGTTAGTTAGTTGGTTAAATCAGAAATCAGAAATAAGAAATAAGAACAGAACCAGTGTTAGGGGTTAAGAACTTAGGCGTTAAGAGCTTCAGGCAATCATGCGAAGCACTCAGAGAAAGAAAAGGTATTTATTCCTTCCCTGATTGCCTGATCCTGGAGATCAGAGATCAGAATAGAACCAAGAACAAGAAGTAAAAAACCAACAATATAGAGATAGAAATGTGTGTGTTTGCACCCGACGCGAGACACCGTACTAACTTATCAGGGACATCCCACCTGAATCCGTCTCCGAACTCGATGGACGTGGGCTGATGGTGTGCGACATCTGGGGGCTGGCCTGCAGCAGATTATCGCCATAGGAGCCCGGCACGGGGACGGAGACGGGCAGCGTGTAGCTGCTATTTGGCAGCTGGCGGGGCGCTCCGGCTCCCCCGATGGCCATCTGGTTGCGCTGCATCATGTTCTGGAACTCCTCGTCGATCTTGTTGTACTTGGCCTCCGTTCGCGGTGTCAGTGTGTAGTCCGTTTCGGCTTCAGGTGATTCCGGCGACATAACGCCGTTCTTGTTCTCCTTCTGTTCGGTAGAGAGAGAACATAAAAGAGGGGATGAGTTCCGGGTGAGTGACGTGATAATTGCCCAAGGCCTTCCCTTTCGGCCCACTTGACGCTTTGTTCCCGCTAAATTATGTAAATGCAAATCCTGTCCTATGCCGCCACTCCCCTCACACCTTCCCACCCTGTCTCCTCGGCGGCATTAACATTACAAAACCATTTACTCGAGCCGAGACAGCGGCTCGGCATTATAAATGCAAAATACTTTGACGACATTTTTTCCCTCCCCTCAATTTGCTGGGTTTTTCGCGAGACTTTTCTCAGCGCTAAATGTTTCGGCTGCTGCTGCTGCAGAGGCTGTTATTTTGTTTGTTTTTATAAATTTCATCAAATTAAGCTAACTTGGAAAGTTGTTTTGATAGTTTCTCAATATGTGTTCTATATGATATATATTTATGAAAGGTTATTTATTAAAGAAGTTATCACAAGTTAAATATGCTTAAAGAATATTTCTTTACATAGCATTTAATTCCTTAATGTCAGAGGTGCCCACGCGCATACATTGACACGTTAGACTAGCATTTGTGTGAGTAAGACCGTGCTGTCTTTGCCGATAGCACGTATGCCAGCGACATACGGTTACACTGTTGGTGCGAACAGACCGCGGGCAGTAAAATTTGTAAGGCATCACTGTTTTAATCACTAAATATGTTAAACAGTGTGAAATCTTAACCAGAAAGATGCATTAAGCTAATTTTA